>LGRX02013509.1:0-13917 GCA_001247695.2 Cymbomonas tetramitiformis | reverse complement strand
TACTCGAGGCCGTCGATTTTCTCCATCTCGCTTCGCTCCAAAACAACCGATCTAAAATGGAAAGTAAAGAGCCAACACTTAGTAAAAAAGCGGAAACGCACAAAAGAATATTCTATTGAAAACACAAAGGACTTATCAACCTAGAATGTTTGAAGGGATGCTTGAAGTTGACGTTGTACTCGAGGCGGTCGATTTCCTCCATTTCGCCCTCCTCGAAAACAGCCAATCTGAAAAGGAAAGTAAAGAGCCAACACTTAGTAAAAAGCGGAAACGCACAAAATAAACCTTTATTGAAAACATAAATAACAACCGAGCAACCTCAAATAAATGCGAATATGAACGCGAGATGAAAACCTAATATGACTTCGCCACGCGAACGTTTTCAGCGGATCTGAAAAACGAAACCAACCAACTAACGTTTAGTAAAGAAGAAAGAAAATAGCAGTCGTCAACGAAAGAAGCAAAGGAAAGTAAAAGGCGGATGTGGAGTGAGTTGGATTTGAACCAACTATTTCGAGTGCAAAGGACTCGCGGGAATTTCCCGTTCACTCCTAGTCAAAGTTTCACGCATGCCAAGTATGAGCGCGCGAAGCACACACAAAATAATACACACGCATAACCAAAACATGCACTGCAAACCAGTGCCATATTGCAACCTGTGAGAATTAAAAATATCACAGCACGCAACTCACTGGCGAGGCTGCTGCAACATTGCTTGACGGCGAACTGTGAAGAGTGCAATAACGTGAGTTTGAACTTGACCGTTCAGAACTTTGCCGTTCAGAAGTCACATCGGATCGACTCGTCATGCGAGCACGATCGACGATGACGACGATGATGACGATGCGATGTCTCAGACTCTCAGTGACATTGCATCGGAGATAATCGACTTATAAAATTTAAACTGGGATTAAATGTAATCAACCCTTCGTAATGGTCTAGAGGTGGCCGTCGTTCTCAGTCTCAATCGAACCTATGAGATCCCGATTTTTTTGAAGTTCCAGAAATAAAATCTCGACTAGCCAAAACAGCGCATACAGGCCGCAATTTTGTTTTTTTGCCCCCCTCGTCAGTGAACAAATGGTTTGTTTTCTTGGGGGTGATCGAACAAGCTCATTTTATTTGGGGGGTTTTTGGCTTCGGTAGGGGGTCTTCCATAGGGGTTTCCATAGGGATAGGCTCTGGATTTCCCATAGGGCACACCACTTTTTCCACAGGCTCCGGATTTTCCATATGGTACATTGGTGATGTTTTTTAACCTGTTTCCACAGGTATGGACGCCACTATCATAGGGATGATCTCTGTGGCATTCCTTAACAGTGTAATTCTGCATTTTCCATAGGCATTTTCCAAGTGCGGCGTGTTGCTGTTGTAGGGTCCAAAAAGGGCCTGTTTTAACCTGCTCTATTTTTCATTTTTTTGATTCCATCCCTATAAATTACCTATGGAATCCCGAAAATGGGGTGAGCCAACCTATGATCACCCTGTGGAAACGATTTCCATTGGGGCCTGTGGCAAATTTTCCAGAGCCATTCCATACGATTTTGAGATAGGGGATTTAAAAGTGCCCTATGGAAAGGTTTTTGCCCTATGGAAAGCCAATGGAAATGCGTTCCCATAGGTTTTACATAGGGGTTTTCCATCCCTGTGTAATTATTTCCAGCCCTACGGACGCCACTATTATAGGGTTAACACCTCGACCGTTCATAGAATATCAACCCAATATCCCTATGGAAAGTTCAAGTTATTTTCCCATAGGTTGTATAGGGTGGGCATCCCTATGGAACCAGAATACAGCATTCCTAACGTATGTCCACCCTATGTCCACCCTACGTTCATGGTATGGAAGGTATTGAACACCTTCCATAGGGATGTCATTGGGCGGACCGCCCTATGGAACACATCGTATTGTTTCCATGCCTATGCCCACCCTACGCCCACCCTATGACCACCTCATGATCACCCTATGCCTAGCAAATGAAAAGTTAAAAGGAAGCAACGGTTCCAAGTAGTCATGCGTGCTGGTATGGATGGTGTGTTGTGGGCCAGTATTAAACAACCACGGGGTCGACATGCCACCATGTCCTTGCACCGTGTGCCGACTACAAGTTGAAAATCCTCTTCGAACGATACAACGACATACGAAGCTATACAAGAGATGGCAAGGAGCGGTATACATGGGGGAAAGTAGTAGTGAAGACGATACTTCAAGTGATGACGGGGTGACCGTAATGGTGGTGATGGTGGTTCCCTTGGAGGTGATGATGACATGGAAGATGCCAATGCAGAAGCGGACGAAATTCTCCAGGATCATTTGAGAAAGCTGGAAGAACATTGTGCCCGTCTCCTAATTCCTGCTGCCAACGATGAGGATATGGATAACCATGAGGTACCCCTCTTTCTGTATTTCCCAAGGGTGGGCGTACGTATGCCAACAGGTGGGCATAGGTTGGGAAATCGTTGAACGTTTCCATAGGGTGGGAACAGGCATTCCCAGAGGCGGGTATAGGTAGAGCGCTGGGTAAGTATGCCTATGGAAAGCATTGGACGTTTCCAGTGGGTGGGCATAGGGCGAGCATTGGGCGGGCATAGGTTGGGAAAACATGGAATGTTTCCATAGGGTGGGCCTGAGCATTCCCAAGGGCGGGTATAGGTGGTTCACGGGGTAGGCATGCCTATGGAAAGCATTGGATGTTTCCATAGGGTCGGCATAGGGTGGGCATAGGACGGGCATAGGGTGGACATGCGGAGGGAAATGCCTTTTTTTTATTTTGCGGTTCCTGTAAAGTTGGGGATGCCTCTCGTGATTTCACAGGTCGTTGATCACGTCTATGCCGAGAAGGTTTCAACAATGCATCGTCTTGTCATTGATCTGCTGGAAACGAAATCCGAGCACAATGCTACACAATCCATGTTTGATCAAATCTTCAATCTCATGCGGCAAACGGTGATTGGCAACGTTGACATCATCGGCAATCGGAGACGAAATGGTTTCCCGACCTCCTTCAAACAAGCTTTGTCTATGTGGAAGGATTTTGCCCTGCCGTACCATACCGCCGACGTTTGCAAGAATGAATGCATGATCTTCACTCCGGGCCGGCATGACGACCTTACCCAGTGCCTCCATTGCCACAAACTTCGGTGTCACCCCAGCTCTCGACGTAACGGACTGCTTATTCCGGGAAAGCCGTACAAGGTATTTAGGTTTTGGCGCTTGGACGAACTCCTGCCGATGCTATATTTGATACCAGAGATGGCCGAGCTCTTGGTATCATGGAAGATAACTACACCCGCGGAGAACGACGATCTGCCGGTTGTGACTACGTTTCATCGTAAGTGTATCCCTCCCACATGCTCACCCTATGCCCACCCTATAACATCCCTATGATCACCCTATGTCCACGCTATAACATCCCTATGATCACCCTATGTCCACCCTATGCTCACCCTATGCCCAATTCACAATTGCCTTGCATCCTATGTTGACCCTATGCCCACCCTATAGCCGCCCTATGTCCACCCTGTGCCCACCCTATGCTCACCCTTTGGAAAGTATGTGTTGCAGGTACGGCGAGCTTCTGAAAATTTATAGCATCCCGATTGGCAGGAAACAATTTGTTTTCCTCAAAGCAAGATGGTTTCCATTGAAGGCAGCATTTCAAGATACCGTGGCGAACAATATGATGTTGAGGTCGGACTTGCCATGGGACCTTTCCGAGGTTTTCATCCAAGCATTTGAGATTGAGTGCTTGGTGTGCATTGTACCCATTCCATGGAACTTTGACCGGTTCATCACGACCAAGAGAATTCCAGCTGGACGACCCGATGCAAATAGGTTGGTATATTATCTCGGCGAGCACAAACTCGGTTTCAATGATCCACCATGGAGATATGATAAAGACAAGATGATGCTCATACTAGATAGGCATGTAGATTTTGTGGGCGACTTACATGACGAATAACTTGTTCATTTCATAGACGGAATTATTCTGTATATTAATATGTATATATGTAGTAAAAGCCCTATGGAAAGCCTGGATATATCATGAATCATCACCCTATGCTCACCCTATGAAACCTGAATGGTTATACCTATGGAAACCCTTTCACATGTACGGTATCCCTTGGGAAACATGTTTCCATACGGATGATATACCTACGGAAGACCTTTCCACTGGGTGGCTCACCCCTGGGAAAGCTCATTCCATAGGCTGGCTATACCTATGGAACTCGGTTCCATACGTACGGTATACGTGTGGAAACGTATTCCATATGGATACTATAGGTATCGACTTTGCCACCTGTATCAGAAGTATACCTACGGCATGCTCACCCTGTGTTATCCCTATAGCTAACCCTATGGAAACCCCTATGGAATTACGTCTTTATTGACCGAGAATACGCAGAATGAATTGTATATTTCCATAGGTATACTATCCCTATGGGGGCCCTATGGAAAGCCCTATGGAATTACGTTGATATTCCCGAGAATACGCAGAGTGAATTATACGTTTCCATAGGCCTACCATACCTATGGCATCCCTATGGAAGGCCCTATGGAATTACGACTTTATTCCCGAGAATACGCAGGGCGAATTGTACATTTCCATAGGTGTACTATCGCCATGCCCGCCCTATGGAAAACCTTGTGGAAAACTCATAGTATACGCTAAGTTTCCATAGGTGCGCTATCCGTACGCCCGCCCTACGCCCGCCCTTGGACATGCCTATGGAAAGCGTATGGGAAAGTTATATTTTCCATAGGGCTTTCCATCGGCCCCCTGTGCCTATAGCCGCCCTATGGAAGGGTTTACATTTTCCATAGGGTTTTCCATAGTCCTGGTTATGCATATAGTCATCCTATGGAAATGTTTACTTTTCCATAGGGTGATTATACGGCCTTCCATGCCTATGGAACGTCCTTTTCCATAGGCATACAGCCCTATAGAAACCCTATGGAAACTCCAAAAGGGGGTATCCCTATGGAAATACCCTATGGAAAACTTTCCAAGCCTTTGGAAAATATTTCCGGATTTTCCCGAGCGTTCCCAAGGGCGGGCATAGGGAGGGCACAGGGATGACATGCCTATGGAAAGCTTTCCCAAGGGTTGCAGATCTGTAGGGACAAGCAGACGAAGACTGGGAGGACTTCGGGCAACATGCAGTTAATCTCAGGACCTATCACTGGTGGAGTTTTTGGCCGATGTACGTCCACGGCCGTAGATCCAGCGAAAGGTTCGGTGTGAGGCATCTCGTGTACTGGTATGAGGGCGGGTGGATCTACCACCGATACTCAGATTTGGAGTGGCGGGCCTGGCGAAATAGAAACCGCTACAGCGAAACAACGCACGGTGCCCTGACAGAGCTGGAAAGCGATCTGCTGCAAGAAGATGATAGGAGATGCGCAGTTTGCGGGCGTATGTTAAGAACCTGCACCCTGGCGCGCATATTTGATGCTAGCGCGTGCAATGAGGAGACGTATGCTTGGTAGCTAACACTTATGTCACGTGACTGTACACAAATAAACCGTATATTTACATGTATGAAAAACAATAAGTTTCACGCCGTGTTGCCATTGTAATCTAGTGTGCGTGCCACGAGGAATGAATGAGGCTGTGTTGCTTACCTTCACCTGTCTAACGCCTCGGAGGCCAAGTTTTCCCTGGCCACCTTCAGAAGTTCTGCCTTTTCAGGTCCTCCTGGAACTCCGCCGACAGCAGGTTTGCCAGGAGGTTCGTCCCAGCAAGTCAGGATCTCGCTCGCATCGAAGTCGTACCAACCTGTCACTTTCGGAGCGGCTCTCCGGAAGGCGTTCTCCGTGAACAAGCTGTTCAAGTCAGAGAAGGTTTTGCTTGTTCTCCTCGTTCTCGGCATAAGCAGAGGCGCACATGGAAGCCAAAACCCCCACTTCACTCTGTTCGTGTTCAGATCCACTTCCAAGACCTCCACGAAATGCATGGGCATGGACACGGCGTTGTTCCCAGGCATGCGGATAGTAAAGCTGCAGCCGTCGTTGCCCGCGGCCACCGTAACTGCGAAACTTTTGCCCGCACTCTTCGCCAGCATGTCGATGGTGTAGTCCGTAGGAAGGTTACGGTAGGCCAACGGTATGTCGTCGTCCGGGTCGTCCGAGTCGTCCGAGTCGTCCTCGTCGTCCTCGTCCATCGAGACGCCTGCGAACTGTCCAGTGGCCGCCTCCGGGCGATGCGCGTTCTCCACCTGCTCCGCAATCTGATTTGCATCCTCGAAAAAGCAATCGTCGTCAGGAGCGAAGCTGTCCGTTATAAGGGCGCCTGTCGGACCGATCACAGAGGCCGCTCGGAATAGCACTCGTCCCTTTTCACGACCCCGCGCTTGTCGAGACTTCCCGGGTGGAGACTTGCTCCCTGGGGACGCCTTTGCCAATGGCGAACTGCGTGCACGCTTGTCGCTTGGAGCTCGTGCTTGATCTCCCTGTGGCGCTGCAGGAGCAGGGCATCCTCGGCCACCTGCGCCTGGCCCTCGTGCTGCCGGTGCCTGGGGTCGAGTAGGCATAGCTTCGTTGGTTTGCGGGCCTCGCGCAGCAGCTCCTTCTCGTCTTGCCTGTGTAGGGGCTGTTACAGCCTCGAGTGATGGCGCCGCCCGCGCAGCTCCGCCGGCTTCGGAAGTTCTTGCAGGCAAGGCCTGCTCCGTACCCGGCGACGCATCCTCCCCGGTTTCCTCACCTGTCGTCGCTCGGCTTTTTTTTCGAAGGACTCTGAGTTGTTCGTGGTGGGCCTTTCGGGCGACATCCGTCGCTTCAAATAAGGCCTTCGCCAACGGCTCCTTGAGTGGGCGTTCAGGAAGCTCAACTCCCAGGTGGTGCAGCGCTGCTTTACACTCGGCCACCGTGTACCTGCAATGGCAGCCGACGCGTAAGACATACAGCTAAGACTCAGGTAGGCATAATACTTGCAAGACCTAACAATGAAATCGAGGTGCTCGCAACCGACCAACGGGACGAACCAAAAAACGACGGACTCGACGTCCCTCGCTTTCTCCACGCACTTGCGCACGATCTCTTGTGGAGGTTTCCGCGGAAGGTCCTTGCTTAACACGTTGCGACCATCGGATAACACTTCGAACTGTTCGGGCATCGTCCGTTCTGGCCCCTCCTCCTGCACTGGCTTCTTGTGCCAGGCGTTCTCGTAAAGCTCCTTCAAATCCACAGGAGCCTGTGGGGTCGGCGTCGGTCCAGCCCAGGCATCGTAGTCCTCGGCGGTCTTGGGCAAGGGAAAGTACGCCAGCAACGTGTCCAGCGTGTCACTTGGAATACGGTAGTCGATGTAGTCGCACAAGCGACTGAAAGCAGTGCGAGTTTCCCTCTCTTCCTTCGGGTCTAGCGGCTTCACCCCTTCTAACGTGGGGCTGCTGTCGAAAGCTGGGTAACTTTTCATACACATCTGCACCGATAGCCATTAGGCACTCGAACCATTATCTCACATTGCACCGTTTGATGTTATGTATCGCGCATGGCCACGTTGGTTTCATATTCTTAGGATTTTGGGTTTAGGTCCGATAGTAGTTAAATCGATCTTTGTCCGCATGGCTAAGGAAAAGCTTTGGGCTGTATGATGTAGATTATATGCAATCATGCTCCTTTCTACATATCTGCAATAGGCCACCACGCTCACCACGCTACCCCGTGCCCGAAATTTGGTTCATGTGTAGGGCCTGTAGACCGAAATTAGGTCGCTATGCTGACTCATATAGTACATGAATCGAATTGCCGGGTCCAAACACGCGATGCTTTCTACTATTTTCGGAGGTTTTCACACTATTAATCGTGATTACATTCATCAATCACGACTAAAACATGTTTTATCTAATCAAATCACGCATGGCGTCAACTGAGAGGTGACTGATCAAATCACGATCTTAGAATTTGCCCTCTAATCAAATCATCAAGTCATTTGTAGTCATGAAGAGGCTTGTGACCAACTGACCTCGTTTATGTGTTAGATGAACGATACGGTGCAGCGAATGCGCGCAGGTTGACATGTTGGTTTTCTCAAGAACACCGCGTCGGTTCTGCACGAAAGCGCGTGCAAGTGTGCCAGTCGAAGACGAAACCGTTTGCTGACGGTTGCAAGAGGAAGCTGCGAATGTGTGCGCCATTAAGACAGATCTTCGCTTTGAGAACGTTAGCAGGACGTTACCCAACCCTGCGTCCAAAGAGATCACGCGCATTAAGTGGCTATCAAATGTGTGAAAAACGTAAAGTGCAGCTAACGGCACAAGCTTGTCCGGCGAAGACCGGGCTACGATAACGCTGAAGGACAAGCCCCTTCGACGCCGGATATGATGATATATCGCCTCGTCGTTGATATACTGCGTGAAACTCGACTTTCGCGCCATTTCTTTTTTAAAATATATTATTTATTGGCAATGATGAAGTTTCCGAATTTGATAGTAGTTCTGCATTACGCGATAACGAATGACGATTGCGTACGACGTGTCAAACTTGCATATGCTGATGTTAGGAACCAGACGGCCGGAATGCTGCTTCGCTCGGGACCTGTGGTTGGGTTATTACGGAAGGTCCCGCTTCCGTAACCTCTTTCAAAACCCAGAAGTCGTTTATACACTAATCAAAGCCGGTTTCGGAAGCTTCTGAAAGCGTTTTTCATGTTATCGAGAGACATTATCCTGTACACCTTAACGTTATTATTATTTAGGAATTCTTGACTAACGGGATTAAGCTGATTATTGATGACTAGTAATTAGCTTACTTAGGGCTCCAATTCCGGACAAGGAATTTGCCCCCTCCCCCAGCTACTTCAGTCGATATTCTGAGGGTCAAGATGACCTCGGATCAAATGTTTTGAACTCTGTGATGGAGGGGGGTCCTCAACCTGAACCAATCGGCATGGAGTCGCTTTCTGTTACTGCAACGAGCTGGGTGTCATTTTACACACCTAGAGCTAATGGAGGTTGACATTCTGACGGTGCAAACATTCAGATGGGAGTTGTTGTGGGCCTTGTATGTTCATGATCACTCTGCGCCGCAGCAGCGCACAGGGGGCGATGCATGGAAAAATACGTGACACACAGCACAAGCCAAATCGTTCCTCGTGGTCGCGATGCAGGTAGATTTCCAATGAATTTGAGATCAACACATAGCGAGCACCCTTCTGCTTATGCAATCGGTCTAAAGGCACCATCCTACTCCGTAAATATGTGTACCAGAGCACGCCACCGGCAATTAGAGGCATCCAGGCCAACCTAGAACGTGACACGATGGGGCCTGCGCGACTCGTGGAATACCACATATCACGAATGCAAAAGCTATTGTGTATTCGCGCATTGCATATATAGTGTTGTGGTATAATAACCAATCTATGCACCGTGCACGGTAAGGCTCTGGCCATTGCATGTCCACCCTTCTTTCAAGACAGTTCCGGATCACGTCTTGGATATGTTCGTGAATGCACCGGTGTTCAGATCAAGCAAAGGTTGCCACATATGCATGCGTATCTTAACAATTTCCACATTTATGCTGATTGCGAATGTGGCCCATCACGCGGTCACGGTGCACCTTCATTGACACCCCTATTTAACTCAATCGTCATTTCTTGCAACTGCGATGCAAACGTGAGATTTGCATAGAGGTGTGTACCCCCAAGCTCTCCAGGGGATTTTATCCGACGATATGATGGAAGGGGACGGCATGATGGCGAGACTACACCAAGGCATACCGGTAGCACCACATTCCTGCACATATCACATTCATGACACGCTCATTTGGCATGCACCACGCACATACGCCCGTGGTCCTCAACAATGTTAGAGAGAGAGAGAGACTCGCTTTATTTGGCCTACATCACATGCGCATGCTCAACAGTTGGGTCTTCTGTAACGTTGGCTGATGAGGCTGGGAAGAATACGCGCTGCGATTGGTCGATTCCAATTTACGGCATGGAGGTGGGATGCACGAAGCAAATGACAAAGAATCACCTCTCAAACCACTGTGCATGTTTCATGAATGTGACCACAGCAGCTTGCAAATATCGCCATCACTCTGTATTCGCATATCATTCTTCACGGCGGGCGCTGCTAGGGCGGAGGCTCACCTGCAGGCACTCGTCATGGAGCCCTCACAAGCATCCGCTGGCGGGCAGAAGGCCAGACGTGGCGAGCCGAGATGCATTAGGAACATGAAGTCGCTCTCGGAATCGAAGTCGTGGTGGCCGTGGGGGTAGAGGCGTGCCGAGTCGGGCCATCTGAGACCACCACGACACTGCCACTCACCACTACACCCAAACTTACCTTGCCCTGCAAGCCCGCTCCGCATCACACAGCGGGAGGCCAGAGCTCAAGGTATATGCCGGGAACCTCTCACATATTCTCCACCTTGCGGCGACTGACACGAAGATGTGTCTCGTAGATCCCCCAGCGCCGGAGAATGCGCCACAGCTTCAAACTTCGCTGCTTGTGTTGCGTGCTATGCTCAAGAGAACATCTCGTGTCCTCCCTCATAGCGCCATTGGAGAAGCCCTTAACCGCCATGGCGAAGGAGATGGCATATAGCCAGGGCTGTCAAATGAGTTTGGCTGTCGAGAGTGGCCTGCTGCCGGGTGTGGTGAATGCAAGCTCTGGTGCGAAATTGCCCTTGCGCGCACGCTGCCTGTGCGGTCCGATAAGCAGGCCTCGAGAATGCAAGCTAATAGCGTGTGCGCGGCCGTTCACAGACATGGAGGCGTTCATGCAGCCATCACACGGGCATTACAAGTTTTGATGGTGCTGCATAGTTTCCTCTGTGTGGCTTGTCATCGCATATGAACAGACTACGGCCACAGAATACCACAGGAAGGCCGCCATGTGCCTACGTGCCACCTATGAGGTGAGGAAGTGCGCATCCATTAGGTGCATCTCCTGCACTGCACGCACAGTCCAAAGGTACCGCAGGGAGCAGCTGGAGCAGAAAGAGTGGGGAGACAAGTAAGACCGTTACTTGAGAAAATAGTGATATGGGTATGGGGACTGTTTGATCGGCAGCCGCCACGTGGCGGCGGTGGGCCTGCCAAGTATCCGCAAACTGTTACTTATCGCAAGTGGCAGAGCCCGTGCGTAGTGACCGGCAAAGATGGCAGGGGAACAGAAAGCGCAACAAATGCTCAAATAAGAGCAAAGGAAATCTATAAAAGCGCACTAAACAATATTCAATACAGCAACTGGAGGGGGCACGCTATAACAGGCCGCTAACGAACGAGGCACAGGGCGCTGCACAGTGTCAAGACTCAAGCTATCGAGTGCCACAACGCGGGTAGACGAGAAACCAGGCGACGCACATTACACAGAAATGGGTTACAGCGCTACAACGCGGGTGGACGAGAAATGTGGTGATACACAACTTGCAGAGTCAGGCTAGAGCATTACAACGGGCATGGACCACAAATAGGGCGCCACACAGTACCCAGAAACAGGCTAGAGCACTACAACGAGGTCGAGCGAGGTGTCAGGCGCTACACTGTGTCTAGACCCATGCTCGAGGGCTTCAACGCGGTCGAACCAGGCATACGGCACCACCCACTGTCTGGATTCAGTCTAGAGCGCTGCCACGAGGATGGACGTGGAATATAGCGCTGACGTCCAGGCACAGGCATAGAGCACTCCAACTAGGTCTAACGAGGCTTAGGGCGCTACACAATGTCCAGAAACATGATAATAGATCGCTACCATGAGGGTGGACAAGGAATACCAGTCCACGTTGAGGGCGGGCACCTGATACCGTAAGCACGGCAGGCAGGATTCTGTGTCCATGCTGTCCTTGCCATGGACGTTCCCCCGTCGAACACTCTCTCTGGTTCCTCATTGGCAGAATTCCTTGATCCCCCCTGTGCCCCCTGCGACAGGCCCTTTGTGGGCAGAGCCCCGTCCAAAATATCTCCCCAGCCACTTGCCTGTCGTGATGCTAGGTCGGCAGCCAGATCAGATGAGGTCGCGGAGGTGTTCACCGCCCTCTCCCAGGAGGTCCGTGCCGCTCCAAGCCCGTACACCGACACCTGCACGCGCGCCTCCCCCGTGCTCCTCCCGCACTCGCAGTGCAGCAAGGCACGAGTGCCATGCGCCTCGCCAGTCCTCCTGCGCGGATGGACTGTGGAATTCTGATGTTGGCACATGATGAGTAAAGCGTCTGCGTTCTTGGGCGTGAACCGCCCGATGCATGGCACAGCACGAGCTGCCTCGTTCAACGAGTCGGACGAAGGGCAGGAATGGTCGGCAAAGACTCACCTTGCCGCATATCTGCAAGGACAAGTAGAGCCCCAGTAGGCCAGTGCTCGGCTGCACAGTGGCCATCCCCATGATCAAACATTAATTCGCATGCCATCCCCAGGATCAAACATTAACTCGCATGGCATCCCTAGGATCAAACATGAACTTGCATGCCATCCCAAGGATCAAACATCAACTCGCATGCCATCCCCAGGATCAAGCATCAACTCGCATGCCATCCCCAGGATCAAACATCAACTCGCATGCCATCCCCAGGATCAAACATTAACTCGCATGGCATCCCTAGGATCAAACATGAACTTGCATGCCATCCCAAGGATCAAACATCAACTCGCATGCCATCCCCAGGATCAAATATCAACTCGCATGCCATCCCCAGGATCAAACATCAACTCGCATGCCGTCAGATCCAGGACGGAGACCACGGCCCCCCTTCACATGCTGAGAGCGGGCTCCGCTCAGAGGCGGGACAGCCCCAGCACATGCACCCGGCAAGGGACTGCGTATGAAGATAGACGCTGCAGATTCTTCTGAGATGGCGATGGCAACACGAGAAGCGCACAGCCTGTGATTGGGAGAGGCAGCAGTAGAATCCTGTTTTGCCTCAAGCCGTGAACTCGCGTGCATGCCCAACAATGAGCCCGACCCTCCGTCCACCGCTTGTGAAGTACCTCCTGCGCTAAACTGCCATCTGACGGCTGAGGACAGAATATCTCCTGCGCTAAACTGCCATCTGACGGCTGATGACAGAGCAGAGTTTGAAAGTAAGAAATGACAAAGGACACGCGCACAGAATCTCGCATCTTGCATGCCAAAGGTTTCCTACATGTCAAGAAATCGGACCTCACACGCGAACCGTAGGAGGACGGCGAGGGAGGGTTTACCGCATCGCCGCCAGAGTAGTGGAGCCCAAGGCATGTGGCCACGTCACGAAATCGTTCCATCATCCAACGCGCGCGCGTCATGGCACCTCCAGACATGAACAGCACCTGCGTGAACCACACTTCGCCACTACTGGGAGCAGCGTGCTGGGAGCTGTACGCAGACGCCACCTGGCTGCGGTGCGGGGCGTGCCATTGGCCCGCTTCTCCAAGTGCTCTTACCTCGCCTCTGAGACGGGGGATAGCCATAGGCTCCAAAGGTAAATTCAGAAAATGAGCGAATTGAGCGATGCCTGTAGTCCTAGGTGAAGAATGCAGTCTTAATTAAAGAGTGGCTGCAGTTTGAGATGAAATATAGAAGCGAAGAATGCACCTCGCATCCCCACGGCACCCCTCCAGACAGAACTCGGCACCCTCTTGACGGCCCGCAGAGAAGTATCTACCGCTCCGATAAAATCACAGCTAGCCGCTGGAACTAGGAGTTCTGTGCTTCTGGCAGCGGCGAGTGACGGTGGAGCCACAGTGAGAGCTCATGGCCCCCGCCGCGTGTATCGCACGCTTTCCTTCCAGAGCTCGCCTTGCATGATCGGAAGTCTGCTGGCATCTCCGTGCGCGATTTGACGTCACAGCTGAGCATTCAGGCATTCCAACTGATGACGAATGACAGGCCTATCACTGGCACCATCAGACCTCCCCCATAACAGCTCTGTGTGGGGCCCGTGAGACTTCTCCCCATCCCTCCACCTGACACCATGTTAGGGCCCGTGAGAGTGATCCCCAT
>LGRX02013507.1:0-21030 GCA_001247695.2 Cymbomonas tetramitiformis | reverse complement strand
TATTGGTGAGACCGCCATGGGTGAGAGGATCCTCGTCATGCTGAGGGCTGCCAGCAGGGGAGTTGTGGGCGAGCTGGTGGGAGCTCTGGTGGTCAGTTCTCGTCTGAGGGGTCCCAGCTGCTGCCATCTGCTGGGTGAAGCAGAGCGAGTTGACCGAGGACTCCTCTTCCATTACCTCAGGGTCTTCAGCGATGGGGTGGCTGTCGAGACAGGGTGGCGCTTCATCCGCTTCATGCGTTTTGACGGTGGTCATCTGCTGGGTGAAGCAAAGCGAACTGGGTGCGGAGGTCTCCTCCGCCTCTGAGCAGTAAGATGAACCTTCGGGGTTTCCTCCTGGAGTAGCTGGCGCGTTATCATGGTGCGAAGATGTGGTCTCTGCTGTGGGCTCGGCCAGTGAGGATGATGGAGGGGATGCTCCCAAGGGGCTGGGACCCAGCTTCCTCATCTTGTACTGGTGTACTGCGTGCAGACTGCACCAGGCGCCAGGTAAACCCACATCTCCCGCTGTCCCAGGTATCGTGCCCACTTCAGTGTCCAGTGTGCAGAGGGATGTCGAAGACCTCGCTGCTGCTCTTCGTGCGCCCTCCTTTTCCCACAGCCTACTACCTGGGGAAGAGTCTGGACTCGAAGTGGCGATTGCCTTTTGCTGCTCGGCAGGCGACAGCTCTCTCCAAGCCACGTAGAGGTCGTGGGAGCTGGTGTTAGAGGATTCGGGGACTTGCTGGCGACCGTCGTGTGAAAGGAGGTGCCACAATGCTATGCGCTGATGGCCTTCCTTGCGATCTTGAGGTTCGCGGGCAATGCGTATCCTCTCTGCCAGCTGGTTGGCGCGGTTCACGCGTTCCTTTGGCGATCGACTCCCAGAGTGTACGCGGCTGCGGACGCGCTCCGACATTTTATCCACCAGGTCCTTGGCAGCCTCTGGGGACTTGCGCAGAGCTCTGCGGACCTTCTGCATGGCGACTTCGAGGGGGAGGGAGTACAGATCTCTCTTCCAGTGCCACGCAGTTAGCCTTGTCCGTGGGTCTGCGAGGTTGGACTGATAGATGGGCAGCGGTAGGACAACACGCGGTCGGGGGCGAAGGTCGCGGGGCTCTCCGCGGTTGTTGCCCATAATGGGGGGTCTGTGCCGGGGAAGTCGCCGTCCCCTCCGACCCTCGATCCTCGCTTGTGTATAAGCGGGACCGTCATCAAGAGGTAGCGACGGCTCATCGAAGGGGGTGCTTCCTGCGAGAGGGTGGCTGGACAAGTCATCCCTCGGCGGCGATGGGGCACCAGCTGAGCGGTAGGTGCGTCGCAAGCGGGTCCCAGAGGTGAAGGCCACACTCTTGGGGTGGGGACGTTGGCCCCAAGGGTCTCTGCGTCCTCGGGCGCGACGGGGTTCCACTGGTTCTGACCGCTTCTCCAGGGCGGAGAGGGTCTGATCATCAGAGCAAGACCTCACTTCCCCGAAGGGCAGGGTCTGGGGCTGGCCACCGGCCAGTCATTCATCGCTCTCCACCGGGGGAAGGCCGTCACCCTCCACAAGCTCGATGCCCGCAAGGGCCGCCAGGGTCTGATAGCTCAGCTCGTCCTCACAGGTAGCGAGAGCCAGGACCTCCTCGGAGAACTCTTCTGGGACGCCATCCACCGAGGAGATGTCCTCCTGCTGCTCGATGGCCCAAACGACGGCGGCTACATACCCAGGGGAGTTCGCCAGTCGAGCGGGTGCATTGGCCCTCCACTCCTTGAGCTTAGCCTCGTCCGTACAGTTACGGACGATGTGCTCCGCAGAGCCACAGGCGAAGCACCGGCGGACTTTCGGAGCATCAGGGCGGGAGAGGCCAGGTGGTGGTGGCAAAGGAGTCACTGCCGCGGCGACGGTGGTGGCAGGTCCGTTCTCCAGCATGGCAAGAGCTGGGCGGTTCGAAGAGGGGGTACGCCTGTAGAAGGGGGTGCGAGGTGGTGGGTTAGCGAAGGAAACGGCACGGGGAGGACGGTCTTGAGAGCGTCTCTGAGCCGCCTCCGTGTCAATGTCGCTCTCCACCTCCTCAGCAACTTCCCGAATCTTCAACAAGGCGTTGTGGGTGCCTGGGATGTCGTCAGCGACGGCCTTCCTCTCCCACTCTTCTGGTTTGGAGACATCCAAGTGGATGGCTCTCAGGCGCCGCATCACCTTGGGTGCATATTTCAGCCCCCGGCGGTACGTAGAGAGCATCGACAAGTTGGTCATCTCCACGCAATTTGGGACTCTGCCGGCCAAGAAATTGACGGAGGCCATGCGGGTCTCCAGTCGCGAGAAATACTCCGCCGCGGTCTCGCTCACCGCCTGCTTCAGGGCAATGGCCTCGCCGTGTGCGTTCTCCAGGTAGGCCTGCGTCAGAGAGCACACCGCCAGGTCGCTGAAGAACACATCCAGGTCCCCGTAGCGTTGGTGCCAAGCTTGCTCGGACCCAAAGGTCCCCGCCGCGCGCTCCAAGAACTTCCTCTGCTGGTCTTGAAGAGTGTACTCCTTGAAGCTCCAAAGAAGGCTTGACACACTCGCCTGGTACTCTGATACCGATGGCGTACAACTGGGAGTGGTCAGTGCTTCGATCACGATGGCCTCCTGGAATACCTTCCGCACCATGTGGGAGTAGTGCTCCAACTGCGTCAGGAGGCCCTCCTTGTCGGCCGATTTTGTGTCGGACGCGGAGCGGGGGAACCTGGTGACGCTCTTGACCAGCTTTAGCACCATCTCTTTGGTCTTGTGCTCCAGGCGGACCTCGTCTGGAGATGCTCGCAGGTTAGTGCCCTGCGGCAGACGGACGATGCCTGGAACAAAGGGGGTGGCGCTGGGAGAGAGCACGGGGTTTGCAGCGGCGGCAGAGTGAACGGGGTTCACGGTAGCGGCAGGGTGAACGGGGTTTGCGGCGGCGGAATGGGGAAACGGGCAGGGGGTGGTGGTCCCGGGGCATGCGCGGGCGGAGGCGCAGGCGCGGGATTTGTGGGGACTGCAGTCGGAGTGGGCGGTAATGCAGGGGCTGACGGTGGTGCGGGGAGTGGAAGAGGTGTATGGAAGGGCAGGGGTGTGGATGGTTGTGCGGCCACCACGCTCATGCTCCGGTACCAATCGGAGTTGCTGACCTCCGACCACGCGGCGAGCCCGTCCTGATCGAAGTTCTGCATCTCCGACTCCCGCGCAGTAGCAGGGATCCACTCCCATACTGGCTGCCCCATGCTGGTAGACCGCACATTGGCCGCGGCTGGGTCCCCCATTGCCATATCCATGACCTCGCGGTCGACCATAAGGACCCAGGTCTCCACACGAGGGTTGGTAAGGGGTAGGGGTGCATGGTGTAGCCGGCCCCCCATGCGCGCATATGCAGTCAGCGGCGCTCCCAGCAGGTGCATGATCCTGAACAAGATGGCGTCGCCCTGCACCCCAGCCCGGCGGCGTTCGTCCCATGGTAGGGAGACGGTTGCCGCGCCTCGCACCCCAGCTGACTGGTGCACCCACAATGACCCACCATCGTGGGTGACGAAGAGGGCTCTGACCTCTGGGTACTGAGGGTAGGAGGGCTCTGGTGCGGGATCGTCAGGGGGATCCTGAGGTGGATCACTAGGGGGGCCTGGTGGCGAGTCGCTTGAACTGGAGTCTCTGGGCTCTGAGTCGGGATTGCCACCGCCGTGCACCACCGTCTCCATCGACTGTCGCCGGCGGGCCACCATCATGTTATGGGGATTTGGCCGGCCCTGAGTGGGAGGTTCGGCGGGAGCGGTCTCAGCGGCGGTCTGAGGCACAGGAGGGGTTACGCTGGCGGCAGCGTCTGCCTCGTGTAGATGGTCCGCCGTCAGGCCCTGTGCGCTGCCCTGAGGGTCGCCTGGTGGGGAGACTCCTGCCGATGTCGTCGCACCAGGCAGCGCGAGTCCTCTCGAGAGCACCGCGGAGATGTCCAGGGCCTGTACTGCCGCTAGGACTTCTCTGCGAATGTGTTCACTTCGGCTGCTCGCGTCCGAGTCAGAGCCGGACCTGTGGGCGGCCCTCCGCCTGCGCTCAGCCCGTGCCTGCGTGCTTCGGCTGCCTCTGGTCCCCGTGCTGGTGCGGCTGATGTCCGTGCCGGAGTCGGGGTCAGAGTGATCAGGTGCGTGGCTTGGACCTGGGAGATGCTTGCCATGTGTCGCAGGGCCCGAAGATGCCCTTCGGGAACGCCGACGCCGGCGAGTCTCTGAGGTTGTCGCCACCGCGGGAAGGTGACGCACCAAGAGCTGGGTACCGCCCAAGACGTTCTGCTGAACCCCGCTGTCAAGGGGTACCTGCAGAGGGTCCGGCAGGGCCGCGGCGCCGATGCTGATGAAGTGCTGCAGCGATGAGGGATCCGCGCCTGAGTCATGAAGCGCGGAGGTGGCTGGTGCCAGCTGATGGGGCGATGTTGCTGTTGTGCTGTTGCTGCTGCTGCTGCTGCTGTTGCTGCTGTAACTGCTGCTGTTGTAACTGCTGCTGCTGTAACTGCTGCTGCATCGGTTCCAGTGGCTGCTGTTGAAGCCACTGCTGTTGCTGCTGCTGGTACGCGAGCCACTGCTGCTGCTGCTGTAGCTGTTGTTGGAACGGTGTGGGATATGCGCCCACGGGGTGATGGGTTCCCAGTGTGAACGGCACTGGTGATACTCCCCCAGCGAGGGGCGCTGATTGGGGCAATACCCAATTGACGCCGTTCCATACAGCCTGTGCGGGGGTGCCATCCGGCATGGTGTAAGGGCGGGGCACCGCTGTGTAGGGCATGGTGGTGCCTGGATGTGGAATGGGGTGAGCGGAAGCGTAAGCGGCGGGTGATGGGAAGGTGAGGGGCGAGAACAATGGGGGGCGTGACGGCTCTGCACTGACCCCCATGCTGGGAAAGGACTCTGATATATGTTGCGACATACTGGCTGCTGAGCTGATCAGATCGCACGCTGGGTGTGGCAAAAGCCACAGGTGAGCAGAAGGTAGGAAGTGCTCGCCTTTATTTATTCAGTGTCGCTTTCGTGAGGGGGGGAAGGAGGAGGTGAAGGTGTAGGGCTGACTTCTGGAGACGGTGGAGCGTCGGCCAAGGTTTCACCAGGAAGCACCGGTATTGCTGGGTGGTAAGGGTCCGGGTAGTTGAAGACGAAAACCGTGAACCCCTGGTAGTACCACTCACGGTAGTGGCGCGCTGGTGGGATAGCCAGAGTGTATGCTGTTCAGGCGCTCAGTTCTCCTCCTCGTCGTCAGAGGATGAGGGGGAAGGAGGACCGCTCCAAGGACCGCTCTGCCAGAAGGCGCCTGCTGGTGGGTAGGTGGGGTCTGGAGGGAATACCCACTTGATGGGTCCTTGCTTCCACCACGCTCTTCTGTATTCTTCTGGCGAAGGGGGTACTGCCATACACCGGCGAACTCAAAAATTCGCCAGGGCTCCGCGACACAGATTTCAAGTGCCTATGTATGCAGGCAGGGGTCAAGGAACTGCAACCAGAAAGCTCGGCAAGGTCCCAGAAAGCTCAGCAAGGTCCCAGAAGGTAGCCGGACTTCGTACACTCCCAAAATATTCCAGCCAGAGGGTAAACCAGAGGTGTCCAGAAACTGTCCAGAAACTGTCCAGAAGCCACTAAAAGCGCTACTTTGAGGGGTTTTCCCAGCTGCTGGTGGCCGTGAGGGCGGTATTGGGGGGTTCTAGGGTGTCCTATGGGGTCTGGGGAAGGAGTTTTTGGTGGTGGGGGCTACTGTGGAAGGTTTGGGGGTAGGCTGAAAAGGGGCTAAAACGGCTATTTTGGGCTGTTTTTGGCTGTTTTTCGCCTTTTTAAGGCTCTAGAAAGTGGGCTATGACGTTTTCCTGGCTACTATAAACCGGGGAAACCCTTTAGGGTGTTCCCTGACGGTTGTTTGTAGCCTGGGGCAGACTTGGAAGTTAAGATCGGAAAACGAATGCTGACTTTTTTGAGCCTGGTTGGGCCCCCAGTGTTAAGGGACGAAAATATGAAGTTTTGGAGATGTTTTCCAAAGGATACGGCCGTTGTATACGAAAAAAAACGTACTTACGGAGGCTAAAATTGCGCCCAGATATCCGGAAGTGCAGCTCCCCCCCTGTATTACAACGGAAGTTACAAAAGGCCCGTGGGCGAGTTGCGCAGAGGCGAAATCGCAGCACGCTGATACCAAATGTGCCAGGGGCACGACGACAGATGCTCGGAGATATGTTTTTGATTGAACGTGCAAAGGTACACAATTCGGATTTTTATAATATACTGGATCAGGGCCAGATTGAGGTACAAACGATAATTCGGTTCCGAGTTCTGAAGGCTAAACACTTCTCAAGTGCTCTACTTATTCACTCGTCACTCAGGTTGCAGGGTCAACCACTCGAGAGCCGATGTCACACTTCGGCTCAACGTTCAGTTCCCGATCCGATCTCATTTCTAATTCCGATTCGTCATTCTCGATTCAGATGTTATGCCAACAGGCTGACACGATGACTGCCCCACAGTACTGTCATACTACTGTACTGTCATACTGTCATACTGTCATAGCGTCATACTGTCATACTGTCATAACCTTAATATCTGATATTCGATTTCATTGTCTTTTCAACCCCGATGCGAATCTGACCATTCTTCGAGGGTCTGACTGAGTTCCACGATGACACCCCCCACAGTACTGTCATACTACTATAGTGTCATACTGTCATACTGTCATAGTGTCATACTGTCATACCCCGGACATCTGGTATTCATTCTCATCGTGGTTTCAAGCCCAATCTCACTGTCATCGTGCCAATCCCAGATTACCCCCGATGACACACATACGGACGCATAGACATATCGGCTCACGCTGTGCCTCCGGGCACACCCCTTCTAAGCGTGTTCATAGTTGTGACAGGTGCAATGTCGGCTATTTTTACGTGTTCTCCAGTTCTGTGACATCGGGGTTGCGATCTTCTATATGGAAAATGTTATCAAAAGATTGTGACCCCGATGTCACAGAACACGTAACTGTCAGGGTTATGACCGATGACACATGTATCATACATGTCATACATGTCATACGTATCATACATGTCAGGCAATAATGACAGTCAGTCGTCAGTACGGTCGACTATGACTGTACATGTCATCGAGATGATAAGTCACATCATCTGTCATTTATTCAAGGTAAGACTTGAATGACACATGTCATCGAGAGGCCGTATGTCGGACTCGAGAATGGCGAAGCAAGATGCTATCTTGAAGTACCGAACGGTTCGGAGAAGAAATCATCTTCGCTTCTAGCATGTTCGGGACAAGCATGCGAGTATCATATGGCGAACGCATTATTCGTTCAGCCGATACTAGTCGTTCAACCAATGCCTCGGGTTCACAACCCAATAGCGGTGCCATCTATGAGATGGGAGGCATTCGGTATAGATGAGGTAGCGTTGTGCTACAGCAGTATCTTCGGACGAAGTCTGCACTCATCACCCGCTCTTACACTGCATGCGTGTTACTGTTCAATAACACTCACGGGGAAGCTGAAATCCCCCCCCACTGTATGGGGGTCCAGCTTCTCCTAGTATCACCCCTTGCTGCGTGTGTCACTGGTCGTGTGTCACCGTATGACACTCACCTGCTAGAAAGCTCACTCCCGTAATCCTTCTATCAGTTTTGTATCACCGGTTTCCCCAAGCCACTGCTTTCTGAGTCCCTGTTTCAGTGATATTGTTATATATCTCTATCAATATATATACACATTATCACCTGTTCTATCAGGTTATGGGTCCCACTTCACGTGAGTGGTGATTCCGGTTGGTTCGGCTCGCTTCGGTTTATCCGATTCTAAAAAACCGTCAGCACCGTTTTAATTACCTTCAACGCGCAGCTTAATTCAACTGCGTACCGTAACAGCGGCATTTTTTCCGTCTCCGTTCCTCTTGCCGCTGCCGTTTATCGTGGGTTACCCTACCGTTTGTGACTGGGAATCCGCGCACCGTTTCCGTCAGCTGTTGACATCACAGCTATCGCGGCTTGATCCGCACCGTAAAAAGCGGCGAGTACCTTTCCGTCTCCGTTCTTTTTGCCGCTTCCGTCTTTCGTGGCTTGCCAACCGACTGTGATTGGTATCCCGCGCACCGTCTCCGTCGGCTTTCGTGCATTTTGGTGCACTCCGTCATTTTTTTTTATAAGCATCCTTCTACACTCTGGCCAGCAGCGCCCCTGCTGCCGGGGGACCGCTTTACCGTACGACGTTTTTGACCTCACCGACGTTTTCCTCGTGAAAATTCACCCCAAATTGACTTTTTCATCTCTTGATTTAGTTGATTTTGCAAGAAGTTATCTTTTGCCACCCAAACCCAAACCTTATACATCACAGATTTTACAGCCGCAGCTGCATGGCTTCTTTGCGTCAGATTGCGCGCATGGCCGCGGTCAGATCTGCGCTTGAACTACTTCGACATCGACAATTTACCGCTGGCTACAGTCTGGTGGTGCTTGGTGGTGCTTATGCACCAAGCACCAACATCGACACCAGCGTGTTCAACAACATCGACCACGAGAACTTTGACTTCAACACCCTCTCCCCTCCGCATTCTTCACTCTCACCTGGCGCACCCCTTTGTCGCCATCTGGTGGTGTCTGGTGGTGCTATCGCGACCGCTTCCCCCCTCTCCATCATCCCTTTCGAGTTCCTCCCCATGGCCTCGATCACGTTCCCTCACCGCATTTTCCACCTTCCACCTCCCTATCCCCTCTTCAGCGACGCATTCGCTCTGGTGGTGCCAGGCCGCTTTTGGCTTTGGCACCGCGTGGGCATTGGCTGATTCATCGTTTTCGTGGCGCTCGAGGACTTCTGCAATCGAGAACTCCGCCGCCGCCATTCCGCAATCACGTCGCGGCTTGTAGATGCTTGCCCTGATGTACAAAGACCGTAGAGCGGGACTAGCCCGCCTAGCCTGTTTATATGTCTCTTAGATGCCTAGGCAGCGCCCATGCACGGATGTGCTTCTAGCTGGGTTGGAAAAGGCCCCCTCGGCATGGACACTAAATTGACATTGGGTTAGGGCTTAGGGTTTTCCTTGCTCTCGCATGGCCACTCACACCTTCGGGGTGAGGTGGTGTCACGGGGAAGCTGAAATCCCCCCCCACTGTATGGGGGTCCAACTTCTCCTAGTATCACCCCTTGCTGCGTGTGTCACTGGTCGTGTGTCACCGTATGACACTCACCTGCTAGAAAGCTCACTCCCGTAATCCTTCTATCAGTTTTGTATCACCGGTTTCCCCAAGCCACTGCTTTCTGAGTCCCTGTTTCAGTGATATTGTTATATATCTCTATCAATATATATACACATTATCACCTGTTCTATCAAACACCTGAGCTATCTTATCATATCATAATATATCTTAAGGCTCGCTTGCGCGTCCTTATCAGTTGGTATTCGATCGTCAAGGCGAGAACGAGAACTCTAGTGTGAGTGCAGCATAGATATCAAAAATTTTGTGTATGCAGGTTGCGGAGCGCGAATAATATCTGGCGACGCAATCGCATAAACACTGATATACTGCATATACTGACCGCTGCATAATCCATACCATAACAGTGTCTGTGATTGGAAAATGCAGCATATTCCAGTCCAGCGATACACGATCTTCGCACCCCAGCTAGCCGGTGGTCTCTCTGAACCGTTCCCCTTTTTTTGATCTGATGATCCAGGATTTGTCGCAGGCGACATTTGGGTGACATTTGGTGCAAATGTTGTCCAACATTTCCTCGATTTCGAGGTCCCAAATGTCAGGGCCCTTCACAGGTAGTACCTTTACCTTCAGGTACTTTGGGCCCTTGGAAGTTTGGGATCAGGTACATGTACAGGTACTTTGGGGTCGGGAACAAGTAGGCACAGGTAAGGTACAGGTACTTGGGGGTGGTGCACAGGTAAGGTACCAGGTACTACCTTTGAATTTCAGGTACTTTGCGGGTACGTTTTAGTTTTTGCGCTATTAAGTGACCGCGGAGGTGTGCATACACGCCGTCGCTATGCGGGCACCACGCCGAGACGCGGAGACGCGGAGACGTACACATATCGATCGATACCCGCCGTGATAATATAAGATAATATACGTACATTCTACACAGCAGACCGATATATATTATTCAGATATTCACACCAGGTTGTGAGGTATTATTCCTAACAGGCTTATATATATTATTCACCGCTATTGAGCTATTCACAGTTTATTCCGTTATGTGATCTACCCGATATCGATCCGATTTGCTCCGTTAAGTTGACCACGCCAAGACGCGGAGACGCGGAGACGTACACATATCGATCGATACCCGCCGTGATAATACTAGATAATATACGTACATTCTACACAGCAAACCGATATATATTATTCAGATATTCACACCAGGTTGTGAGGTATTATTCCTAACAGGCTTATATATATTATTCACCGCTATTCAGCTATTCACAATTAATTCAGTTATGTGATCTACGTACCCGATATCGATCCGATATGCTCCGTTATATCGATGCACACACACACACACACAAACATATATATCATTATATCTCTCTCCGTCAACAAGGCTATCTAAACTGCATTCCGAATTGCATCTAGGTTGTGAGATAAAGTTCCCAAGAGGCTTACATATATTATGAACCACTTGGTTATCACACACACTGCACACATATTCAGCTATTCACACTTATGTGTGATGCCCGACACTGTTGACATAACTACACAAGTCACTGTTCAAAGCTTACCAAGCTCAAAGTTGACTGCTCAAGTTAAATCATTTCATTCAGTCCTTTCACAAGATGCCGGTTGCGGTGCAGAAACAACATTGCCTCCACCTTCCAAGGAGACGTGCTAGCCCGCAGGTGGTCCAACAAGCGCCCAGCAGAAGAGAATATGCGTTCTACCTCACAACTTGTGGGGTCAATGGCCAGATAGCAGATAGCCACCACGTGCAACACAGGGAAGTTCTTCTTAGTTTCTGCCTTCGACCACACTTTGCCAAGATGGTGCTCGGGGTCTACTTCAAACAGATTGTTGTCCACCAGATACTTGTACCTGTCCACCTCCGTTGGGGTT
Source organism: Cymbomonas tetramitiformis (assembly GCA_001247695.2). Taxonomy (NCBI): domain Eukaryota; kingdom Viridiplantae; phylum Chlorophyta; class Pyramimonadophyceae; order Pyramimonadales; family Pyramimonadaceae; genus Cymbomonas; species Cymbomonas tetramitiformis. The sequence goes on along the minus strand of LGRX02013507.1, from coordinate 9,990 downwards.
CCCGCTGGTGCTGCTGCTGCCGGTGCAATTGCACCAACCGCCGGGCTGGATGACAAGACCAGCTTGCGCCTTGCCACTTGGTCACGGTAGCGCTCCCGAGCCGAGAACTTTACCTTTTCCTGCTCGGGGCTCCTTTCAGGATCTCGGTTGACCAGATCCTCCTCCTTCACCTTCTCAAAAAAAGGGCGGGCCTTCTCCACCTCCTCCGCAAGATCCGAGAAAGCAAGGGCCCTCACGTCGTCATCCTGCCAAGGGAAAGTGGGGTGCAGTGCACAGCAAATACGGTCCTGCCTAGTGACGGGCATACCCAGCTCATACTCCTCGTACTTCTCACGAAGCACAAGTACAAGAGTTTGACCAACCTCAGGGAGTTCTTCAAACTCCACCAACTCGAACTGCTCCACGTCCTCCTCATTGAGGATCTCCCCCATAGGGGACAGCTCACACCCCCTGGCAGAGGACAACTCGAAAGTGTCCGCGTTCACCATATCCTTGGTCTCCGCCAAGGCCTCGATCGTGCTCGCCACGAAGCTCATGCTGCCTCCCTGGATATCATTGTGCACCTCGTGATGGGGTTGAAGGATCCCCACGCACGCCCTGACCTCATTCCACTCAGCAAGGGTCAGCTGCACCTTGTTGTCGCCATCGTGCAAGGTGAAGTAGCACACGATAGCAGTTCGCAACCGCCACAGCTTCGCCAACATCTTGAAAGTGGAGCTCCACCTGGTGTCGTTGCGACTATCAAGCTCTTGATAGTCGTCATACAACGCAAGCATCACGGACTTGAACTTCCCCGTAGCCTTGGGCGAGTGAGCAAAATGTCCCACCAGAGCAGCGGCGCGGCCTATGAGTAGGCGCATCTTGGGGTTTTTCGCTGTCCCCAGCCTAACGCCACTGGCAGGAGTCCCAGCAAGTCCAGTGCCCCACTGCACCGTCGTGTTCAAGCGATGTCCAAGGCAGATCTTAGCTGGGATACCCAACTCCTTCGCAAAGGCGTTGAGCTCTTTGCCAGCACCATCAGTGGTGCCAGCAACAAACACCTCCACCAAGGTCTCTGGGTCCATGTCAAAGTCAGAGCACACCTGCTTTATCCAGGCGGTACAGTCTGCTGCGGTGTGTTCGCCTGGAAATAAGCGGACCGCCAAACAGATGCGCACACGCTCGCCGGACTCAGGGTCCACGTAGCAAACAGCGAACGCCCCATATGGCTCGCCATTAGAAGAAGTCCAGAGATCCAACTGACCATGTAACCCTGGTCCATATTTCACATATTGCAGCTGCTCTTTTATTTTCCCAGCAGCTTCAGACTGTGCGGCACTGTACTCCTCCAACAGAGTTTTCTCAAGAGTGGTATGGTGTGGAGCCTCTGTGGCCCAGCGCGAATTGAACCCAGCCATGTAAAACTTGTAGCCTACTCCATAGCGCATCTCTAAAGGGCGAAGATCTACTGCACACATAACTACGAAATTACGGGTGTGAAACGCTCTGGTGTCTTTACTGAGTTTGGCAGTGGAGCGCTCCTCCAGAACTACCCCTACCTTCTCGAAGCTGGAATTCTGAACAGCATCCTGGGCGGCCTTAGCCTTCATCTCCTTGCCTACATCACTCTTAACACTGTCCATCTGAACGCGCAATGTGGTGGCGGGATGACAAGCCTTGAAGTGTTTGATCAGGTTACCAGTGCTGGAGAAACGCGGCTCGTGCTTAAGCAGCGTGCCACAAGTTGTCTTGGCAGTGTTCTCTGTACAAATACACATTGCGTTCTTGCCGGAGATGGGAAGAGCTGGCGCAAAACATATGACATGTTTCCAGTACCCAGAATGTAAGGGCTTACCATTCTTGCCAAGGCTCTCGCAAACGGTGACTTCATACTCTTCCGAATTGCGGTCGCGACAACGAAAAACGCTTCCAACGGCTGGAAATACTAAAGCGGACGCATCCTATGCTTCTATAAACGCTTTACGCGTAAATCTCAAATGGCCTGAAACACGTAAATTACGCGTAAATTACGTGTACCCTGTTTTAGCACGATTTTACGCGAATGACGTAAAATCTGAGATTTTACGCGATTTCGTGTCCAGCGCGAGACTTCGTTCAGACTACAGTCAACAGTGTCACAGATTTGCTAATGAGATCAGATGCGTTGATGCGGCCGTTGTCCTTTCTTTTGGCAGCCAGGGTGTTCCGTCTCCGGGCGAGGGACAACTCTATTATTAAGTATGACCGACATTGGTGAAGAACACCCACCATCACCACCATCTGCGCCTGATGATGATCATGATCAGCTTGAGGAGGAGGAGTGTGGAGGAACGGCAAGCGCAAGGCCAGCTCCCCGTGAACGCACAGTGAACTTGAAAACCGACTTCCTGTGGGTTTTCGTTCGAGTCGCAAAGCCGAGGCGGGATTCACTAGGCAACAAGCAGTTTTATCCTGCGGGGAAACGCGGCTCCCCTAAGGAGGAGGCGACTTGCTTGTTTTGTGATAAAACTTTCAATGGGACGCCCGGTCGAATCTGTTGCCATATCAGTGGGACAAAGGCTGCCGGCATTGCTGCGTGCCCGGGTGTTCGCCAGCGCCAGGACGAAGAGGACTCCTCGTTCCAAGAACGCAAAACGCAGTTCAAAAACGCCAAGGCTCATAACCGAAAATAATAGGGTTTCTTGATATGTGAATAACTTTTGAGTCACGAGGTCTTTCCGGCTGAAACTTTGCATACAAATAGGTATTTCGTAGACGAACACAATGATATACTTTTTGTTGCAATCAGAGCATTATAACATCAAAACTGAAATCATTTTCTTTTGCCGTTTGTGCTCTTTTGTCTGCCGCCTCTGCCCTGCTCTACACCTCTTCTGTAGGTTCTGCACTTCTGCTGATCTGCACATCTGCTCTCGCCTCTCGGCTCGTCTGCTACGGATTGAAACATGATCATATGCATATACATGCTAGTTTCAAAGCCTAATGAAGGCGCTATTGCATATCGGAATTGTGTGGTGGTTATCACCGCTCTCGATGGATTTTAACAGTGATAATCGCCGCTCAGGGTTATGGTGAAATCCCATTGTACTATACGTTTTACGCGTAAATCTCAAATGGCCCGAAACACGTAAATTACGCGTAAATTACGTTTGGGGGGGTCGCGTTTATAGAAGCATAGGACGCATCAGCCGACTTCCCCGCGCCGTCACCGTCGGCACTCGCTTCAACAGAGGTCGCTCCACCGGCGATAGTGCTGTTTCCTGAAGACTGAACTGAACTTGCAGTGACCTGAGCCTCTGAACCCTCTGTCTCGGACGTATCCTTCCCGACTGTAGACTGTGGATCAGCCATGATTGTTAATTCGTTCCCCGTGGCAAGATTAAAACTCTCCTTAAAAAACTTTCAAGAATCTGTAGGCAACACACCAGAAATAGGCGAGACTTGTTTCTGTTAAACACCCCCACCACCTTGAACACTGACCCGCATACAGTTGACATCCTGGGCGATGAGACCATGACTGAAACAGAAGCTGTGCAAAAAACAAATGATTTTCTTCAAACCCTCCTGCAATAATTTTCAAAAGTCTTGCAATTAAAGATGGCTCTCTGTCCTATAGGGGAGGGGCCCTCCCCCCCTCTCCCCTCCCCCACCACCCCCCCCTCTCCTCCGCCCACCCTGACCTCCTTCCTCATCGTCTCCAAATACCCCCTTAATTCTTCGACTTCCCTCCCCACCGCCTAGTTTCAGCCACCCCTCCACTCACCCGGCCATGGCTGCTTCTCCATCTTCTAGAGTTTTTTGCTTAGCACCTAGCCTTTTCTCTAGATGTCACCCTGCTGAAAAGTGGGTTGAGCCCCTTTGTGGGCGCGCTATAGTAGAGGGAGTAGCCCCTAGTGTTTTCACTAGCCTGCTTTGCAGGGTTACCGCACTCTCAGGACTTTGTCCCTTCTGCTAGCGTAAATGTTTTATTATTATTATTATTATTATTATTGTTAATTGAATAATTGTATGATTGTTGATTGACCCTTTGACAATTGACAGTTGCCACGCAGGCCGGTTTTTACGTTTTTTGGGTTTTTGCCAAGCAACCATGTAATCGAGTAATCGACTAATGCTGTAATGCCATAATTACATAAGTACCTGAATTTTTTGCCTAGCACTTAGCTTTTTCTCTAGATGTCACCCTGCTGAAAAGTGGGTTGAGCCCCTTTGTGGGCGCGCTATAGCAGAGGGAGTAGCCCCTGGTGTTTTCACTAGCCTGCTTTGCAGGGATACCGCACTCTCAGGACTTTGTCCCCGTTGCTAGCGTAAATGTTTTATTATTACCTGAATTGTACCTGATTTACAAAGGTAGTACATGGCAAAATCCTAGCCCTCAGGTAAGGTACCAGGTACTTTCATTTCTGAAAATCGGGCACAGGTACAGGTACAGGTACATCCAATCAGGTACAGGTACAGGTACAAGGTACTACCTTGTACCTGTACCTGGCAAAAGTACCCGAGTATTTTAGTACCTGTGAAGGGCCCTGCCAAATGTTGGACGATTATTTGCTTTTTGGCATTTCTCAAATAATGACCTCGCATGACCTCGCATGACATCGCCGGATGACAGTCGCGACAGGAGCCAATGAACACATTTGCTTTCCCAAGTTTCGGTGTAGCACAGGCCTTATTAGTTCTACAGTAGAGCTCGAACGCATAAACCCGTAAGCTACTTACGTTAGCTTGGTCTGCTCACCTGCTCTTTGGTGCTCTCCCCCATCTGGTTTATACCTGTACTAGGCTCTCGTTGAACCTGGAATAAAAATAAAGATTAAAGTGTACCACGACGGTCTGCACGAATCTTTTGCTCTGCATTTTGGAATCAACTGAACACCGAGTAAGGCGCGGTCCAACATGGGACCATGTCTGAGTACCAATAACCCTTCCGTACAAAGTCCTTTAGATTCGAGCGCTGTAGATGCGGCTCCCGAGACAGCAGATGCCAACCTATCCTTCGATGAACCCCTGTCCGACAATGCACAGGGCTTTCCGAGCAGTTCGCAGCCTCGATATGTTTATATAAGTGGTAAGCTATCTTTCACAGCTCGCAATTTCAGTGAAGTCTGGTAGGCTGTTATGTGTCTGCCAAGGATGCATAGCCTGGCTTTGCCGTACAGTATCCTCAGTAGGCAAGTTCAAGAATTCTAAAAAGCGGGTTGCCCGGTATTCAATAAACTTCTCGAAGACATGAAGACGTAGCAAGTCTTTGCTTCCATTTCCTTGGTGCTCGAGGGCTGATAACTTCCCCTAACATATTCCTGGACGCGAAGCCCAACCGTCCAAGGGTCTCATCGTCTCCAAGAATATTAGCGGCCTGCACTTGCTTTTTGCCTCCTTCCTTGTATATATGTGACGGGTTTTGACTTTGCGCGTCTGATGAGTCACTATCGGTTGAGCGATCCAGGAATATTAGTTGGCGAGTCTTGCTGTGTGTCAGACGACTTCAGCAGCTTTTCTCTTGGCAGCGGACAAGTCGTTCCCGCAAGCCTTTTTGAACAGTTAGTAACAAGCGCCGTCTTTTTGGATGTCCGCTTTCATGGACTATTTGGCTTTGTGCTGCAGTTTTCACTTGACGGCCTTGAACGCGTTGCTGTTTTCGTTTCCAACACTGCTGACCTCCCCGCCTGGTTTTCCTCACCTATTCTATACGCGGTCTTCACTTTTAGTGAGCGAGGGAAATTGCCTTCGTAAGTGTTTTCGTTACGCATGAAATACTTCTACATTGATCATCGCCTCCTTACACTTTCTACGAGCTGGCACATGTGTATCTGTTGTGCTGTAACATATTCACTGGTTTCCCAGCCCTATTGACCAAAACTAAAGACGACTGTAATCACATTGTTGGTATTATGGAAGCCCTTGGCTGCCCTGAAAACTGGACAATGTATAAAGCAAGGGCTTCCATTAAGTTTCGAATTTTCCTTTGCCGCAAACGTCAACTGTTTGCCGCCGATCTTGTGGCGATCGCTCGTCAACATGCTGAAACTGATAAGGTAGCAGCTGGTCTTCCGAAATATAGGGTGCCTTTGTGGTAAGAATGTGAGTATGCTAAGCCCGCACAGTGATCGGTGCGACTTTCGTTTGCTTCCGTAGTCATGGAAGCTGAAGGCCTTGCAGCGGCTGACTTCAATGGGAAGAGCGACCCCTACGTTCTTTTGGAGTATGCCGGACTGAAGAAAAATACCACCACGCAGTCAGGTGCCAAGCCCGGAACGTGCACGGTTTATTTTACGACACACAATCTCCTCGTAGCACTCAGGGTGCTTCTCGCGTGCTCGCCTTCCTACGATTGCAACCGCTCTTTCTCTCTCTCTCTTTCTCTCTCTCTCTCTCCCTCTCTCCATTTTTCGCGTAAGTTTTCTGTTTGCGACAAGCGAGTAAGACTCCGCACGAGCGTGTAACACTTTCTTCTTGTCACGGGCTTGCGCTAAGTCTGCTTGGCAGGTGCAGGTTCGTTTACTTGTCGCCCCTGTCAATACCACAGCGGGATGAGAACTATGAACCGCGAAACGGGGTCGAGGCGTGCGGCCTTCGTCGCTTCTCGATTTAAACCACCCTTGTTGTAGCGGTTTGCACAGGCACACTAACTCCGAAATGGGGCGGAAATAAGGGCGAGGCTTTCAGCTTCCCTGTGTCCAAGGGCGTTAAAAATATCCAGGCTAAGTAACGTCCCGGAACGCACTCTCATCTGCTGTCTACACCAAGGCTCTTTACAGTGCACCGCAGTAGGGTTGGGCAATGTGACTGCTAATGTGCCACTACGGTTGTGTATCAACGCGCAGGAGTCAGCTAGCGTGAGCATAAGATGTGCTTTGTCTGTCCGCAGCTTTACCTTGCAACCTGCAGGCGCAGTGCACCTTGGATATTCCGCAACAGAGTGTGGGCTGCTGTCTTCGAGGCTGTTCAGGGCGTGCCCCTATTCTGCCTCCGAAGCCTTCGCAGAGAGGTCGCTCGAGTGCTTCGGGGCTGACTCTTCGATAATAGCATGCAGGAGGAGTGGTTCGGTCTGAGGGCTTCGATTAACGGACGTGGGGATGCAGGGTTTACGACTGGGACTACATTGGCAAGGATCTTCTAGGGACTGTTCTCCTACCGGCCGTGGGACTGCCGTTCTATGGAGAGGGGCGCGACGAGCCAGTTCTCGACCAGTGGTTCGACTTGCAACCCTCGAAGGAAACGGGTCTCAAGGGCGGGCCTGGTCGCCTGCGTGTCAAACTCTCCTGTGGTCTCGAGGTTCGCCGAATTCGAGGCTTTTGCCTTTCCTTCATTCTTACAGATCTCCTGCTGTTGCATCGTGAACCTCGTGACTCCCGCTTCTGGTCAGGTTAATCGGATTTTACGTGAGGTGCGGGAGGTTTTGGTATCCCGTGCTTCCAACAGAACGGGTATTCTTCCGAGTCCCGATGCGTCTCCTTTGCGCGCGCTAGCCTTTCGCTAGCAAATAGCAACAGTCGTTGTCTTCCGGCAGCAGCGACTTACTGCCTCCACGGGGCAAGTTTTTCCTCGAGAATCTCGGAACAGCAAGAACTTGATCCCAACCCTCTCTCTCGTAATCGTCCTCACACTTCTGGCTTTCTTTCGGTAAAGCAAGCTCGGCAGCACTGCAGCTAGCCTTTCGGTAGCAGGAATAGGGAACTTTGGACGGGTCCCCCTCTTCGAAGTGTTCTTACCACAGCCCTCGCAGGAATTCCTCGCTCCTCGCTCCTTCGAAGCCCCCCCTCGAGCAGTGAGGACCCCAGGCTCGATAACGCCTGTGTCGCTCTCTGGGGCTGACCTTCGGGACAGGCTGGTAGTGGGCCGGGCTGCTTTCCGCCTGCCTAAGTGAAACGATATAACTGAGTCTGGCAAGGCAACCAAGGAGGCTGGGGGTTGCTTGAGGCTTCCAGGAGACGCGGGTGCAACTCACGGAGCGCGAGGCAACTGAGTATCTCTATGTCACAGTCATACAGGTAATCTGGGTCTCGCTCAATTTGCAGCCTATCTTTCTGCCCCTGGGTTCTCACCGTACCTCTCAGCGGATCTCGGTTCGATGGAGTTTCTTACTTGTGTGGATGAAGGCGATGCGTGGAGTTTTATGCTCGTGCGCCTTCCGGCGTTCCTACGTGATGGCTGCCTTCCTGCCTTGTATTGTTGGCAGTGCCCTGCCACGGATGTAAAACCTTGGTGAGGACCGGGTTAAACGAGGCTTAGGGAAGGGGAGGCACTGGTGACGACGGCGTGTACACTGCATATATCAGGCCATGCAAGGGGTTCATGGGTAAAGTTGGAGTGGCTTTGGACAAACGTGGACAGGGTAAGGACCTTATTGCGGCAGACTCCAACGGGTTCAGTGACCCCTACTGCTCTGTGAACACCAATACGTGCTCTACCAAGAAGACCACCCAGGCGTGTGACCTTCCCTTTCCTCGGCCGAGAGTAACATCTGTGGGGACACTCGCCCTGCTCCGAGTTCTAGCTGGGTTTTCATATTGTGGTGTATAAGATATATTCTAGAGGCAGGATATATATAACCCAAGCTCTTTATAAAGACAGACTTGGGCAAATTACTCAATCAACTTAATCAACTTAATCATGAAAGAAAGCGCAGTTGTGATTGGCGCACGTGCCAGAGATGCCACGTCATATATCACTCAGAGTCAGATGAGCGAAGCGAAGCGAAGAAAGAAATGTGAAATCGGAAAACAAAGTTTAGAACCGATGCGACGCGACGCGACGCGACGCGACGTCTCATGAAACAAAAACGAATCGTCAACGTCGAACGTGTCGTGAGTCTGGATAGTTTTATCGCAAACGAATCGTCATCGTTAATCTGGCATGCATGTTTGCGTGATGACTTACATGACCAACACGATTGATGACGGCCTAGTGGAAATCTTGAGATCGACATTTCTAGTATATATGTCGGTCTCTTCGGACTCCGTCAACTGAAGCTAGTCTGTAGGACCTAGTTTCAGTCTCGGGCCGTTACCCAATCCTAACTGATACCTACCAGTGCAACTTTACAGTACCTCCTCTTGCTGCTAGTGCAAGAGATTATTCTGTTTCAAACTTATCTGAAGCGAGTGAATTCGTGGATTCCTTGAGGTTTTGCTGGCTCCTGTGCCACTACAGTATCCCCCCCAGCCATGCACTATGAATGCTGTGCCCCCTCAGTATTCTCACCGGACACACACTATGAATGCTGCGTCACCATGGCATTCTCATCGGACACACACTATGAATGCTGTGCCCCCTCAGTATTCTCACCGGACATGCCCTTTGCGCACAGGTTTGCAAGAAGACGTTGAATCCTTTCTGGGGGGAAGCCAATCCTCTCAGCTTCCCAAAAGATAAATCGCTTTCCTCTCTGCGCATCAAGGTACTGTACCCGCCAGCAGAAATCCGCCTGTCCCTCGGTCTCTGCTTGTGTGTCCTTGGTCCAGCCATATGCACTACCTCAGAGCTTGAATGAACACTGGGTTCTGCCACAGTCGGATGACAGGAATGGTTGTTCCAAAGGATGCGCGCCAGAATTCTTGCTGGTGCTTGCTTCGCCTCAGCCTGACTCCACAAGGTGCGGGGCCGTCAGGTGTATGATGACGATATTGTGGGCGATGATTTGCTTGGGGAGGTGGACATCACGATTCCAGTGTTGACTGCAGGCGAACGCGTCAACCAATGGCATACCCTGGTGCCAAGTGAGCGGCACCGCCCTGAGGCCCTTCAGGGCTTGTCGGCCAGTGGCTCATGGCTGGCTCCTGTTATGGGTATTGCGTAGTTAGTACCAAGATCGCTGAAGCTTCTTCAGGGCTCCTGGTCAACACCTTTGCAGCAGAGCCTGTTTTGACATAGCTCTGGAAAGCTGGCAGATCTCGGGCAGTCAAGGCGGTCGTGGAGGCGTGGCCAGAGCTCTGGCAGGCAAGGCGGTCATGGAGGTGTGGCCGGAGCTCTGGCAGGCAAGGTGGTCATGGAGGTGTGGCCGGAGCTCTG
>LGRX02013505.1:0-14515 GCA_001247695.2 Cymbomonas tetramitiformis | reverse complement strand
ACAACTGCATTCCCTGTGGCGAAGGCGGTGGTGACGACGATTTCCTACCACGAGGAGGTGTTCCGCGAGTGGGCGGATTCGAATATGTTGAAAGGAGCACCACAGAGGATGCCGGTAAGTGGTGCGCGCCAAATTCCACCCATCGATTATGGTGTGCAGTACGACTTGTATAAGATCGACACAGAGGACCAGTGGGCAGTATGTGCTGAAACCTTCAAAATATACGTGAAAAACCTGCTCAAGGCTCGAGACATAACGGTAAGGGCGAAGGTGGAGGTGTCCGGAATCTGCACGACATGTGACGATCTGGGTGCAGAGAGGGCTCAGCTTCTTGGACAACAGGGTCGCGAACCTGCACGCTGGGACGCCTATTCTGCTCGTTTCGCGCGACACGACTACATTCACAGGTTGCAACGCACGTGTTATGACCTCAGGCGGAAGGAGGGTTCTGACCCCGACGGTCGGATCGACTCCATAGCGGCGGACGGCGCGGCAAATCAGAACACGGTTGTTCCGCATGCCCCGCATCAAGTTAAGGGCATCAGCGAGAAGAAACAGCATTTCTTTAACCTACACCTGCAGCTCACGATACTTCATGGCTCGTTGCTTCTATTTTCCGTTGGGCTCCCTTGGAGCGGGGCTAAGGGTGCAAACATGCTGCTCACGACACTGTGGAACTTGTTGCACTACACCGCACAAGGTCGCGCGGGCAAGCGCTACTTCCGGAAGGAGCTTCATTTGCAGCTGGATGGTGGCTCAGAAAACTGGAACAAGAACACGTTCGCGTTTTGTGCTGTGTTGGTGCACTACAATATTTACAACGTGGTTGTCTTCCACCGTCTGATGGTCGCGCACACCCATAACGACTGCGACGGTTGGTTTGGACTCATCAAGATGTTCATATTTGGGAAAGACGCGCGCAAATCTGGAGTGTGGCTGTTGACGCTGGAATCGTGGATTGCCTGGTTACGAAGCTGGCCGGTGAAGAAGTTCACCAAAATCACGGACGTACAAGGCCAACAGTTGGACTTCAAGGCTTGGCTGGAGCCGCACATAAACCCAAAGTTTGAAGGCTATTCTGGGAAAGTCAGGCGTACACACCTGATGCACTTCGAGAAGGACGTGGATGGTGTTACACGGCTGAAGTACAAGTTTGGAGAACAATACGCAAACCACATGCCTGACGGAGTGGATGAGGATCTCCGTAAGGGCCTGGAGGTAATGAAAACTTACCCAGCTTTCGACAGCAGCCCCACGTTAGAAGGGGTGAAGCCGCTAGACCCGAAGGAAGAGAGGGAAACTCGCACTGCTTTCAGTCGCATGTGCGACTACATCCACTACCGTATTCCAAGTGACACGCTGGACACGTTGCTCGGGTACTTTCCCTTGCCCAAGACCGCCGAGGACTACGATGTCTGGGCTGGACCGAAGCCGACCCCACAGGCTCCTGTGGATTTGAAGGAGCTTTACGAGAACGCCTGGCACAAGAAGCCAGTGCAGGAGGAGGTGCCAGAACGGACGATGCCCGAACAGTTCGAAGTGTTATCCGATGGTCGCAACGTGTTAAGCAAGGACCTTCCGCGGAAACCTCCACAAGAGATCGTGCGCAAGTGCGTGGAGAAAGCGAGGGACGTCGAGTCCTTCGATTTTTGGTTCGTCCCGTTGGTCGGTTGCGAGCACCTCGATTTCATTGTTAGGTCTTGCAAGTATTATGCCTACCAGAGTCTTAGCTGTATGTCTTACGCGTCGGCTGCCATTGCAGGTACACGGTGGCCGAGTGTAAAGCAGCGCTGCACCACCTGGGAGTTGAACTTCCTGAACGCCCACTCAAGGAGCCGTTGGCGAGGGCCTTATTTGAAGCGACGGATGTCGCCCGAAAGGCCCACCACGAACAACTCAGAGTCCTTCGAAAAAAAAGCCGAGCGACGACAGGTGAGGAAACCGGGGAGGATGCGTCGCCGGGTTCGGAGCAGGCCTTGCCTGCAAGAACTTCCGAAGCCGGCGGAGCTGCGCGGGCGGCGCCATCACTCGGGGCTGTAACAGCCACTACACAGGCAAGACGAGAAGGAGCTGCCGCGCGAGGCCCGCAAACCAACGAAGCTATGCCTACTCGACCACAGGCACCGGCAGCACGAGGGCCAGGCGCAGGTGGCCGAGGATGCCCTGCTCCTGCAGCGCCACAGGGAGATCAAGCACGAGCTCCAAGCGACAAGCGTGCACGCAGTTCGCCATTGGCAAAGGCGTCCCCAGGAAGCAAGTCTCCACCCGGGAAGTCTCGACAAGCGCGGGGTCGTGAAAAGGGACGAGTGCTATTCCGAGCGGCCTCTGTGATCGGTCCGACAGGCGCCCTTATAACGGACAGCTTCGCTCCTGACGACGATTGCTTTTTCGAGGATGCAAATCAGATTGCGGAGCAGGTGGAGAACGCGCATCGCCCGGAGGCGGCCACTGGACAGTTCGCAGGCGTCTCGATGGACGAGGACGACGAGGACGACTCGGACGACTCGGACGACCCGGACGACGACATACCGTTGGCCTACCGTAACCTTCCTACGGACTACACCATCGACTTGCTGGCGAAGAGTGCGGGCAAAAGTTTCGCAGTTACGGTGGCCGCGGGCAACGACGGCTGCAGCTTTACTATCCGCATGCCTGGGAACAACGCCGTGTCCATGCCCATGCATTTCGTGGAGGTCTTGGAGGTGGATCTCAACACGAACAGAGTGAAGTGGGGGTTTTGGCTTCCATGTGCGCCTCTGCTTATGCCGAGAACGAGGAGAACAAGCAAAACCTTCTCTGACTTGAACAGCTTGTTCGCGGAGAACGCCTTCCGGAGAGCCGCTCCGAAAGTGACAGGTTGGTACGACTTCGATGCGAGCGAGATCCTGACTTGCTGGGACGAACCTCCTGGCAAACCTGCTGTCGGCGGAGTTCCAGGAGGACCTGAAAAGGCAGAACTTCTGAAGGTGGCCAGGGAAAACTTGGCCTCCGAGGCGTGGGACAGGTGAAGGTAAGCAACACAGCCTCATTCATTCCTCGTGGCACGCACACTAGATTACAATGGCAGCACGGCGTGAAACTTATTGTTTTTCATACATGTAAATATACGTTTTATTTGTGTACAGTCACGTGACATAAGTGTTAGCTACCAAGCATACGTCTCCTCATTGCACGCGCTAGCATCAAATATGCGCGCCAGGGTGCAGGTTCTTAACATACGCCCGCAAACTGCGCATCTCCTATCATCTTCTTGCAGCAGATCGCTTTCCAGCTCTGTCAGGGCACCGTGCGTTGTTTCGCTGTAGCGGTTTCTATTTCGCCAGGCCCGCCACTCCAAATCTGAGTATCGGTGGTAGATCCACCCGCCCTCATACCAGTACACGAGATGCCTCACACCGAACCTTTCGCTGGATCTACGGCCGTGGACGTACATCGGCCAAAAACTCCACCAGTGATAGGTCCTGAGATTAACTGCATGTTGCCCGAAGTCCTCCCAGTCTTCGTCTGCTTGTTCCCGCGCTTGCTGCCACAAGCGGAGAATTAAAGGGTCTTCAGGAACCCATTGGGCTTGTTGTAACTGGCAGTCGCGAAACGTAAAAGTATCGAAAGGCCATATCCAATACTGCAATATTCCAATATTGGCCATACTGGTGTAGGTAGTCTAAGGTGCGGGTTGTGGTTCTATGTCACGAACGCAGGTGTGTGCAAACGACCTCCGGTTACGACTCCTCCTACATATACCCTAAAACCCTGAACCTTGGACGCCCCGATATATCCATGTGCAGCACACCTGTAGGAACACCTGCCGCGGGATATTTTGCCTCTGACGTATTTTAATGTTTCCCGCGAAATAATACAGTTAACCGGTCTTCTTAGCTGCCGAGAATCGTGCTGGAATAGCCTGTTCAGGGCAAATTTACCCGCTGAATGCCCATGTTGGGTCACATGAAGCCTGAGGGAGCATCACCCCTGGTTGGTTTCACTCCCGAACAACTTTTCCAGCACAATAGCTTTTGAAAATATCTCCTTTGCTGCTCACTTTCGCCCGATGAGAAGAATTTTAGTACGTGACCCTCCAAACACCCTAAAATGGGCCATAAATCTGCTGGATCTCTCCCATGTAAGCAAATAGTTGCATTTTCGGAAATGTCAAAATATTACATATTCTAATAGTGCAAAAATCTAACATTTCGTTCACAAACATAAGGCAAAATCATAACTTTCCACACCTTACACGATACTTCCACCTTTCCCGTTTTCTTGCCGCCCGCGTGACTCGCGTGGCTACTTTGAAGAGTCAAAAACCAGATTTTTCGAAATTCCTTCAAGGACTATTCAAATTAACCCTAATATTTGTCATTCAGAACCCCAAAAACCAATTTGGCAGACAATTTAATGCTTTCTCATTTTTTTCTCATTTACGCCCGCGTGTCTCATTTTTGCGATATGGTCGTTGGTGGACGCCACGCATCTCACCCAGCCCGGGGATCGGGACCTACACAAGAAGTTGCTGAAGAAGCGCCTGGGCCCGATGGAGGTGCTGGAGGCCTTCCACAGCGACCGGCAGATGGAGCTCGCCCCCGAGGACCGAGGGCCCCCCGCGGCTTACCGCCTGAAGCTACCACCACAGTGGAAGATGCACGACGTCTTCACCGTGGATAGACTCACCCCAGTGGAGTCGGGCCAGGACAAGTTCGCGGACAGGAGTGCGGAGATTCCGCCTCCCCCTGTGGACGTGAGCGGTCGTAAGGAGATGGCGGTGGAGTGCATTGAGAGGTCACGCACGAGGAGACGTAGCGGGCGGACATGGACGGAGTACATGGTCAAATGGGTAGGTATGCCGCGCTCCGAGAATGAATGGAAAACTCGCGAGGACCTCGAGTTCGATGGAGTTGGCCGAAAAGGGATACCTAACCGCGCTCTTCAAGAGTTCGAGAAGGTCGAGGCCAAGAGGCAAGAACGTGAAAAGAGTAGAGTCACTCGCAAACGCGAGGAGTCAGCAGGAGCGATATGGTTGACGGATCCTGAAGAGTTACAGGCGGACGGAATGGCGTGGATCCCGGAAGAACGAGCCGACGACGAGGTGGGCACATTCGCGACGGTGTCGTCCACTAGTTTCATGCCATCCCAAGGACCTGGTCGAGGAGCGGCACGCCTACAGCCGTCTCGACGCCCAATACGGATCTTGGTGTTGTTTTGTGGCACAGGCTCCGTCGAACGACAGTTCAGCAAGCAGTTTCCTGGGTGTGAGGTAGTCTCGGTGGACATCCAGAACCGATGGAAGCCCACTCACTGCGAAAACATCCTGCACTGGGACTATCGGCAGTTCTCGCCCAAGCACTTTGACGTCATTTGGGCGAGCCCTCCATGCACGGAGTATAGCCAAGCCAAAACGGTAGGGATACGAAACTTGCGTGGTGCTGACAGCAAGTGCGGAGAACGCTGGAGATCATCAAGTACCTCCAGCCGAGCTTCTACTTCATCGAGAACCCGCGTGGCCGAGCTCCTCATGGGTTACACACTCGCCGATGCATGCAAGGGTTGCCACCTCCGCATCTGGCTACGTATTGTAAGTATGGTATGCCCTACAAGAAACCCACCCACTTCTGGACCAACGCGCCTATCACCACCCTGAAGTCTTGCGACCCCGAAAACCCCTGCGACTTCAAACGCCGTTACGGGCGGCACGAGAAGATGGCGCAGAGCGGCTCCGCCAGCAGAGAGTCGGGCGACCCTAGACCAGGCATGGGAGCTGGATGGCACGTGTATGGCATCCCCGCAGCCTTGCTTAAACAATTATTCAGCTCTCTACCGGTGGAACAACCCGTGGGGGCAATCGCAGCGGTGTGTGAATACCTAGCGGAGCTGCTTTGGAGAGATGAAAATGAGACAGATCTCAACGATGAAAGAGTCTGCGCTAATCCGGAAGAAGCTGACGAGGAGCCAGTGACCTTGATGCCGGAGTACAGCCCTACGCCGCCACCAGTGATGTCCGACGACAGCGAGTGGGACACCATGGGCTCCGAATCAGCCTAACGACTGTGCATCTAAGCACAAGCGAGGACGCTTCCCACCTGAAGGGGGGGGGAGTTGTGCTAGGACAACACACGGTGTCATGCGCGGATGACTCAGCAATGTCATACATGCCAGAAGTGTCATACGCGCCTTACAGCATTAGCGCCCGAGACCCCTGTTGAGGAAGAGACCCCCCTTATATGGGAGTACACAGTACCACTGTACTGTGTAATAATGTGACATGTAGAATACTGGCACATCATACTGCATGATAATGTAGTACAAGCATATGATAGGTTGATGAGACTTGGCCATGCTGACTAGGATTACCTCAGAGAGCTGAGTGAATAAGTAATGGCCAAGGCCAAAGAAACAGTTGAGATTTCTAGAGTAAAAACAGCCGCATGGCAAAAAGTCAATATAATACCTAATTCTTACTGCAAATATATGCAAGGAGTCTGGACATAGTTCCTAAGAATCGACATAGCTTGATTAGTCTTATATAGTGCATAATATAGAACCTTGCACTATATATGATCCATCAGTAGTTTCACAGTCACTGTCAAGTAGAAGGTTTAGTACTGCCTCCTACACATCACTAGAGGAGCTTTGAAGGATCGATGCTTGGCTGAAGTGATGTTGACGGACGTTGAACACCGACAATAAAATTGTGGGATATCGCGCCGCAGGCGCCGAAATTTTGGCATTTATCATGTGTTTTGAGCAATTCTAAGTGGCGATCGGCGGTTGCGATTAGAGTATACCCCCCCCGACTCTGCTTTCGTGCGGCGGGGGGTAACTCCCCGCCCCGGACCCGGCTTTCTTACGGCGGGGGTGCCTCCCGACGTTACGATGTCATGTGCTCTCCCCGGGAGCAGGAGGGTACCGGGAACAGGAACGACGGGAACTTCCATATAGAACACATGGAATTTAAAATGGAATTCCCGACGGAACTTTTCAATTTAAAAATATATTGTTTTTTTCAATTTGCAAAATATAATTCTTAGGAAACTTTACAATTTTCGTTTCCCCCTTACCCCGGCGGTGAATGAAACTTACGGTGAAGTATTTCAAACTTAAGTTATAAGTACAAACGGACATCTGGAATTATGTCCGAGAATCGCGCTTTTCTTCGCAATGGGACTTGAAATCGAGATGACGGTGCAGAATCGCTGAAATCGATAGGTCGGCATTCTGTACCGTCGATTATTTTTACCATTCCCGTTTTCACTTGCGTTTCTCTAATAACAGGTCTTTCAGCGACCCGTAAGATTCCGACGAGGACAGTCTTTTGCATGTTTGACTATGCATATATGAAGCATTTGCACAATTTCACGTCTGAAAATGCAACATATGTTGTTCTCCGGACTGTTGGTAACAAGTAGGTACCAACAATCCCGGGATGGAGTGGCCCAATCTCGACATTCTAAGATGTGGTTCGGGTTTGGGCTTTGCGCCACTCAACTACTTTTGCGGAAAAAGTGATTTTCGAGTGATTTTCGATATCTGCGGGAGATTCGCTGGGAGCCAAGTAAAAAGTAAGATGTCTTTGTGATGCTGAGCCTCTCGCGCATCCGCTGCGCTAATCAGATGTACCCTACGCTAAGTTGGGGTATACCGGATGCCCGATTGAGCGTTTGGAGGTGTAAAAGCGCCAAATCATACCCATCCTGAAGATTTCCTTCAGTACGGTTCGTATGACGGGGTCTAAGGCATGTGAAGGTATCAGTATGCCCCCCATGAAGCATACTAATACATAGAAACTTACTGCGCTAACAAATATTAACTCATCACTTCAGAATATTTTTTGCCGTCAATCGAAAACCCTGAATTCCTGATTTGATCCGCCATTGCGATCAGCTCGGACATGATTTCGGGGGTCCGTTTGTACGAGAATTCTCGTTTCAGAAACGGGAATTTAAGCTATGCAAAATTTGAAGTACCTAGCGCCAGAACCTGGATAACTTAAAAATGGATCACTAGAATCTTTTCTCGAATTTTTATATACTTTATAACACCCCAAACTGACCGTAGATCACAGTGGGGTATCGGTCTATAGGTTATGGAGCTCCCTGCGATTTTACAAAATAAATAACCCTGGAAATCTATTAAATATGGAAAATGCTATGAAATTAAATGAGTCGAAAACTAAGTGCACCCTACGGAATTTTAAATCAATAATTCAATGATGACGGGAAGCCCTCAAAATTCCCGGTAGTCTCGCTTTATGGTGACGGGAACACGCAAAATTCCCGTTCGACTCGTAAGTATGGCATTCCCATCGGGAATTCCCGTTTTCCCGGGAAATTCCCGGCGGGACTGTCCATTAATGCGCGCCAAGCGCCGGTGCGGCGCGAGACCTTCAAAACGGCGCGCCGGCGGCGCGTCCGATTTACATGCTTGAGAATGGCGGTGGAAAGCGGGGGTGAAAGTGGAGTGTACGTGGAGTGAAAGTGAAAGGGTTTGGACTGTGGCTATCCTTCTCGTTCTGGAAGGGGCACTAGAGATTCCACCGTGATGGGTATCACTGGGGTGAAACCTGGTGGTGGTCCACCGGACGGGGGTTGTCAGGGGGTTGAGTGTAGAGCCCTCCCGTGTAGGGCTCTATGGGCTCTGACTTGTGGGGTCCATACGGTAGATATTGCATACTCATACTCGATGCTGCATACTCATACTCATACTCGATACTGGGAGACAGACTCACGTCAGACTGTCGTCTGAGAGGCTCAGCCTCACGTCAGGCTGTGTGAGCCTTTCGTTTGGGTTTTCGGTTTCAGGCGATACAGTAAACGGATGGACAAGCGAAGATGTTGCGTTCAACTTTAAAAATTAGCGGTCTTTGTCGAAGTGGAAAAACTGCTGGTTTGCGACCGTATTTTGTACTGTATTTCTAAAAGATTGGCCAGGGCTCCGTGACACGACGAAAGTCAACGGTTGGGCAACGCTATTAAACAGCAAAAGTAGCAGCCAATTTCAGTTTCTAGTTTCAGAATGTTTGCATCTACATCAGCATCTTCATGTCATATCCGTGCATGTTTTAATAAGAGGTTACAGTGCATGCGCTGGTGAGTGAGCTTGCCTCTGGTTTGGAGGGACAGGGCTTCCCTTGAGTGCCAGAATTCGGGCTATCGCGTTATCCCCCTTCAGTCTTCACCATATCACCAAGCACTTCTGGGTTGTTCAAAATTGCAATTTGTTACGAGTCCTCCCAAACCTTCGACTGATTTAACTGTGCCCGCGGTCTAAAGTTGGAATTTTTCCTTATCATCCTTAGCATCAACCACCTGGCGAGGAGCTGCTTGTGACAGCGTGTTTCAAGAACCTGTACGTTTAAATATTCGCTAACAACTTTTGCGGCGGCACGTCGGATTATGAGCGTGTCCACATGAGCCTCCTAAGGTTTATCGCTTTAATGATCGATGCCCATATTCCATATGTCATTCCCCTGAACGACCTCCAGGCTTTCTTCAATTTCTTGAAGCTCTCACATGCCGTCTTCAGTGAGCAATGATTTTCAGTCATATATACAGTTTTCTCCGAGGATATCCTCGAAAAGGACCACTGAGACTTTTGACACTCTTACAGTGAATTTGTCGACTGCTGCCAGGACAACTTGCGACGTGAAGGAGATCGCTGTTATTGTCTGGCTGTCGAAGGTCAGTAAATCCAAGCAAGTTCCCCTTGAAGGTGCACAAGGGGCGTAGGACAGCCTTGACAGTGCGTTCGCCCAACGTATAATGGCTCCCTTTTTAAAAGTGAAGAAGTGCGCAACTGGCAGCGACGAAAGTCGACACATAGCGGAACTAACCTGCTAGTGGATTACCGTGCGTATTTTAGAAAGTAATTCTCCGCACGATCGTGCCCCGGCGGAGATTTCGGTCATCATGGCCATCAGCCCTCAGGGCACTGTCCACTGAGCATTATTATTATGACTGCGACAGCATGACGAAGCGATTTTATCAGCCTGGCTTCACTAGTGGACCGGATGTAACGTGTTTTACTCGGACTGGCTTGTCTGGGTTGGCCTTTTTCGAAGCGTCACTGTCCGAGACGGTAATTCTATCTAGTAGGATTTGCATGATATCTTAGAAATTCCAGGCAGTACGCGTACGTGATTCTGCGGGTCGCCGTCGATTGAACCTTCTAAGGACTTGCAGCTGGCGCTCACAGTGTCAAAGCTCAGAGTTGAAATTGCTGGGTGATAGTGCCGATAAGCTCAAGTCATAATTGACGTCATTAGGAAGTTATTCAATTAAGAGTCCATCATTAGTATTACTACTAAGGGGCCGGATTTTAGCAGTCTCCTTAGAAGTTGAAGAGTTGACAGCTTGCACAGCCTTTGAAACTTGTTGTTTGGACTGTCACTGTAATCTTACTTTACCCTTCAGATAAATTATCCTAACTACCGTGCTGGCAGCGCGGCACCTAAGTTGTTGAAGAACATGTCGGTTTTGGCCAACCCCTAACTCAGGTTTGGGTCGACCGACACCGCAAGGGGAAGGTGAGAAATAGTGTTTTTTTTTTCAGCTCTAAAGTCATAGATTGACATTTTTTTTCAGAAATCTATTCCGCATCGAATCGAGCCAGTTACGAGGGTCACCGTTTGTCCACAAAACGACATCCTAGGGTCGTTTATGTGTCAGACAAATGGTGACCCTTGTAACTCACTGAATACTAGGTGAAATCAAAATCTGAACAAATAGGGTTGCAGGGTTTGGGGTCTTTGCAACTATGGAGAGTCCAGAATCGTCACTTTTCGGCCAAAAACAAGTTAGGGTTAGGGTTAGGGTTTGGGTTCGTAGCATGCGAACCGTCACAGGTATTCATGATCTGAAAATTGCTGTTTTTTTTCAGCTCAATTCCAGTTCACCAAAATAACCCCGAAAACTCGAATGGAAAAGTTGGATCCGTCACATTGACTTGAAAACGGTGACGAACCTGACGCTTTACGTCACCGTTTTGCTATCGATGTCACGACTTCAAATTTTCGGTTCGAGTTTTGGGGATTGTTGCATCAAACTACAATTGAGCTAAAAGAAATACGCACTTTTCAGAATGTGAATACCTATAGCGGTTCGCATTCTATGAACGCATACCTCAAGTGTTTTTTTGCAGTTTTCTATATTACAATACAACTCTAACTTTGGCCACGACTGGACCCGCGGTACTTGCAAAGACCCTTTGAGCTTACAAAAATTGTAGGCTTAATTATAGAGCTTGAGTACCTGTTGCGAGCTTCAAACGAGAGTATGTTATCTAAAAGCTTTTTTTAGCAAAAATTGGTGAATTCACACACTTTATAGTGAGCATATGGCCAACCCTGTCAACAACATAGGTGTGACACACCAGCACTGCCGGGAGTTAAGATTCCGCGTGACTTGTAATACCATATTCGCAATCACAACTCAAAATTTTGCAGTGGTTACAAATCTCACATCCTAAGGTTCCTGGTAGCCAACAAAAAACTTAGTCTCAGGCATCATGCAATCCAACATCATATGTACGAGGACTCCACAAGAAGCGATACTGCCCACTACTTATAACGCTGCAAGTGTACTAATAAGACTTGCCAAGTTCAAATCTTACTCAAATCGTCGTCAGCTTGAGCCATTGGGACAACCAATGATGGCAAGGCATCTGAAAGGCAGATTGAAGCGTAACTACCAGGTTCAAAGCCACAGACAATATTCATTGATCATTTTAAATCGTTCCAGACTTTACAGCTTTAAATACTTGTGACATACCTATTATAAAAATCTTGCTACAACCTTAATTTTCCCACAAGCTCAACAAATCACAATGATCATCAAGTCACAAGCTGGGTTCTATATATATATATATATATACACACAGCATTGACGTGCATGGCTGTGACAGGTGCACACAAAATTCTTAGGTGCACAATCTATAGAGCTAGCGCGTGAGACCTCTTTTCTGAGTTGTCACCGTCATCTTCCAAGGACAACACTTAAGCTGTGGAAATGATGTGTGCTGATGGCACAGAACTTCTTGGCCAAGCTGTTTTGCAGGTTTTTTAAGAATGAGTTGGTGGACATTTGCTCTTGGGATCTTGCTGTTACAAGTACCATCAGGTGCAATCATCAGCTCGAGTGCACCCTTTGCGCACGCAAAGGACTCCATCTCCCTGCGGCATGGCGGCTGCCCGTGACCCCTCTGACTCGCTTGCGAGGGCACTCCACCGAGGTCACAAAAACTGGCCTCTGCTGCTGGGAGCATGGAGGTGAAAAGTACAAGCAGTAGTCTGGAAGGGCCATCGGCCTATGGTCGTGTTCTGCTTCTGGGAGCATGGAGGTGAAGAGTACAAGCAGTAGTGTGGAAGGGCCATCGGCCTATGGTTGTGTTCTGCTGTTTCGCCACCTGGCTTGTCTTGCAGTGAGAGCGGCGGTGTGTGTTCTCCCGTGACTTTTCAGGTGTGTGATGGTCAGGTCTCACTTCCCATGTGAATGTCCTCTATCTTTACCCCGAGCAAGTGCTGCATTAACCTCCTCATGCAGTTAACAATGAGGGGCGTTGTTGGGGCACTGCAACAGTGACATCTTCTGGTTTCTCTGTCCGAGTCATCAGCACCCTGGCCGCTAATGCACAATCAGTGTATGCAGCAGATGTAGATGGCGACGGGGACATCGACGTGCTGTCTGCCTCAGCAGATGACAAGATTGCTTGGTATGCAAACGACGGTGGGAGCGGGGGCTTCGGCAGCCAACAGGTCATCAGCACACTGGCCGATTATGCAATGTCAGTGTATGCAGCGGACGTGGATGGCGACGGGGACATGGACGTGCTGTCCGCCTCATTGTATGATGACAAGATCGCTTGGTATGCGAACGATGGGAGCGGGGGCTTCGGCAGCCAGCAGGTCATCAGCACATTGGCCGATGGTCCAGTAACAGTGTATGCGGTAGACGTGGATGGCGACGGGGGACATCGACGTGCTGTCCGCCTCAGCAGAGGATGCCAAGATCGCTTGGTATGCGAGCGATGGGAGCGGAGCTTCGGCAGCCAGCAGGTCATCAGCACCCTGGCCGATCGTGCACATTCAGTGTATGCGGCAGATGTGGATGGCGATGGGGACATTGACGTGCTGTCCGCCTCATACGATGATGACAAAATTGCATGGTATGCGAACAATGGGGGCGGCGGCTTTGGCAGCCAGCAGGTCATCAGCACACGGGCCAATGGCGCATGGTCAGTGTATGCAGCAGATGTGGATGGCGACGGGGATATGGACGTGCTGTCCGCCTCATTTGATGATAACAAGATTGCATGGTATGCGAACGATGGGGGCGGCGGCTTTGGCAGCCAGCAGGTCATTAGCGCATGGGCCCTTGGTGCACACTCAATGTATGCAGTGGACGTGGATGGCGACGGGGACATCGACGTGCTGTCCGCCTCAGCATATGATGACACGATCGCTTGGTATGCGAACGATGGGAGCGGGGGCTTCGGCAGCGAGCAGGTCATCAGCACACTGGCCGATTATGCAAGATCAGTGTATGCAGCGGATTTGGATGGCGACGGGGACATGGACGTGCTGTCTGCCTCAAGCAGTGATAGCACGATTGCTTGCTACTATAATTCACAGATTGCTGCACCAACTACATCTCCAACAAGTGAGGCCACGACTATGCCATCACTGCAGCAAACTTCCTTGTGACGTGGGGTGCTGTGCATCGCTACTATAAGCGTTGGTAGCCCATTCGATATGCACAGTGTTGTTGTCCTGTGATGCTTCATGCTGAATGGATGTCGTGTGGTCATGTGCTGTCGGGACATATGTTGGATGACAAGATTGCTATTGCTATTGCTATTGGTACCTTAATGCACAAACTGCTGCGCCCACAAATAAGGTCAAGGCCATCACAATTTGATGACGCAGTTCACTCTGTTGCGATTGCTGTGCGTATGAAATAACGTTTTGCTTACACAAGATAAATTGACACGATATTGTCGTCAGAAACAGCTTTGATAAATCAGCGAACTTGAAGAAAGGAAACCCTAATATATAGTCCAATCATAAGAAAACAAAAAACACAGTGGCGTTCCTTCCTTGAGTCAAAACTCACTTTGCTTTGACATAATTATATGATGAAGCAGTTGCCAGACACATCCCTCTTTCTTCCGAACGGGGAATTGCTTCAGTCAAGCCCATCGATATGACCCCCACCTGCACGCTAGAGATCTAGCTAGGTGCATCTATCTTCCATCAATCAGTAAACGCATGGCCACTGTGTGCAGTGTAAGTAAGGATTTGGCCCGCAGGTAGGGAAATAATTATTCGAAGCCCAGCCTGAAACGACTGCGACTCCGGCGACTAAAAATCCGCCATCGATCTTGCATTCAGGGTCCGCTATGCAATCTAACTGCTGCCCATCCTGCAAACCTCCCGAAGCCCCACCTGCGGGACCCGTCGCGATGGAGTCGCGAAGGGCCTTCGAGGAGCTGTCCACCTCGGGCGCCGAAGTCCCACCTCCCGAAGCCC
>LGRX02013503.1:0-29201 GCA_001247695.2 Cymbomonas tetramitiformis | reverse complement strand
CCATCCCAATCCAGCAGCCACCTCTCCACCCCCCAACAACCATCCACCCACCACACCCACCTCACCACCGACGCGCCCACTACGCAACACCGCGCGCAACAGCGATTGTCCATTCTGCGGGATCACCATCAACCGCCCATACCACCGCTTCCTCCCCGACCGCTGCACGGTGTCGGGAACACGAAGCGATCTCGTTCTGCGTGGTTACTCCCCGTGCCGAATCCTCGAAGGAGATACACGTCCGGAAAATCTGGCACTCGTGCGCGACGCCACCAAGCTCATGTACATCAACACCGTCAAAGTCGCAAATGGGTTCCGGCCCCTGGCATTACGGCGGTTCAGGGCAAACGGCTTGCGCTGGGCAGCAACAACGCACACACAACTTGCCCCCACCATCACCCCCACACGCACAACCGATCACAACTACGCACGCGGGGTGCCCACCCGCGTAGGCAGCCGTACTGTGCCAGGGGCACTACGACAGATGCTCGGAAATATGTTTTCGATTGAACGTGCAAAGGTACACAATTCGGATTTTATAATATACTGGATCAGGGCCAGATTGAGGTACAAACGATAATTCGGTTCCGAGTTCTGAAGGCTAAACACTTCTGAAGCGCTCCACTTATTCACTCGTCACTCAGGTTGCAGGGTCAACCACTCGAGAGCCGATGTCACACTTCGGCTCAACGTTCAATTCCCGATCCGATCTCATTTCTGATTCCGATTCGTCATTCTCGATTCAGATGCTATATCGACAGACTGACACGATGACTGCCCCACAGTACTGTCATACTACTGTACTGTCATACTGTCATACTGTCATAGTGTCATACTGTCATACTGTCCCTTACATCTGATATTCGATTTCATTGTCTTTTCAACCCCGATGCGAATCTGACCATTCTTCGAGGGTCTGACTGAGTGCCACGATGACACCCCCCACAGTACTGTCATACTACTATAGTGTCATAGTGTCATACTGTCATAGTGTCATAGTGTCATACTGTCATACCCCGGACATCTGGTATTCATTCTCATCGTGATTTCAAGCCCAATTTCACTGTCATCGTGCCAATCCCAGATTACCCCCGATGACACACATATAGACGCATAGGCATATCGGCTCACGCTGTGCCTCCGGGCACAACTCTCCCCCCCTTAGGAGTGGTCTACCTCCTGGGATCACTCCGCTAAGGTACCCATCTAAGTTCCAGTTCTTAGGTTTTCTGGTTCCTTTCTGTTTCCAGTTCTTAGGTTCTCTGGTTCCTCTTCGAGCACAACTTGCCTGCCGCTACCAGGGCACCACTTTCACGAAGGAGGGTGCCGCTTGGAATCTAAAGCGGGTCTTCAGTCTTGCGGAGGCGTAAATGTCGGAAAAGTTGTCGCAGCAGGGGCGCTGGCACGGGATATACGCTCGCGGATTGGCCCGCTCCAGTCTGCTGCGGATGAGGTCCCAGCTGAGCAGTTTCTGGATGAGCACCGGTTGCCCATCTGCACGCACACGGTGTCGAAGCAGTACAGCGTAGCAGGGGCGTGGGTGGTGCTGAGTTCGTCCATATGCAGGTGGGCTTCATGTATTGCGTGCCGTACATGCAGTAGGTACACACCAGCGGGGGAGGAAGTTGACGCATCATGGGGCGAAGCCGCAGCGCGTTGGGGAAGCGACCTCTGGGGTTCTCCATGAACCAATGTTTTGGCTCCAAGTACTCAATGATCTGCAATGCTCGCCGTACGATTTTGTCAGCCTGGGGAAGATCAGGGGGTCCTCCAGTGGTGCGCACTTGACTGTACTGCCTACAGGGGGGACTTGCCCAAACAACATCGAAGAATCCAGGCGGGTATTGTTTGTAGTCCCACTGTAGGATGTCATGCACATGAGTGGGATGCCAGATGTGTTCGGAGTCGAGGGTCACCACTGAAGCGGAGGGGAAGCAATTCAGGAATTCCCTCTCTACTGAGCCAGTGCCGCTGAAAAGTACAAGAATTC
The DNA here is from genome assembly GCA_001247695.2 of Cymbomonas tetramitiformis. Classification (NCBI taxonomy): domain Eukaryota; kingdom Viridiplantae; phylum Chlorophyta; class Pyramimonadophyceae; order Pyramimonadales; family Pyramimonadaceae; genus Cymbomonas; species Cymbomonas tetramitiformis. The sequence continues at coordinate 27,211 of LGRX02013503.1, read as the reverse complement.
TGGGCATGCGAGTTACTTCCGTCTGTATTGCCAGCGGCTCTGTCACCAGTGCCAACGACCCATCTTCCGTACGCTCTTGACGTTCCCACGGCAGAGGGATATCATGTTCCATCTGTTCGAGCTGGTCCAGTTCATCGCAGGGGTTAGTGATGAGGTGAGCCAGTGTCATTCCAGCTTGAGCAGAGTGACGGCCACGTTGCTCGCGTCGCCGAGTGGCTTCGTGGCGAACTTGTGCTTCCATGTGCAGTCTCGCTTGCTCGAATTCACGAAGCTGTTGAAGTGGACCTCCGCGTTCGAGTTTGTCACGCGTCCTCCATTGGTCGTGAGCTTTGGAGTAGCCAGTCCAGCGAACCTTCCACTCTTCCACCTCTTTTCCCCGAACAGACCGCACCCGACGTGCAAGAATACGCTCAACATGTGATTCCTTCTGACCGTCCACTACCACCTCTTCAGGTACTGCTAGGTGATCTCGCGCGGCGAAAGCATCTTGACCGCTGGTGTACGGTTTGAGGCGGTGTTGAGCGAACACGTCGTGTATCCGCCAGTGTGGAGGGAGGCGTAGGCGGTAGGCTACTGGAGCTCCCCTGTCAGCCTCTGGCATGGTCATCTGCACATCACTGAAGAAGCGTTCGGTCACAGGGACCGGTCCATGCCAGCGCTTGGTCAACTTCCTGCAGATGGAGCGATCCATCACCTTCTCTGTAAGGTGTTTCGCTTCTATCCATACCAGATCTCCAACAGCATACTCCCGCTGTCCGTGCCTGCGATCAAACTGCTCGCGCTGTCGCTGTTGAGCCAGCTCCAACCGCTGCCTGGCGTCCCGCAGCTGCGACGAAAATTTCGCGGCCACCTCGTGTGCGGTACCTACTCCCCCTGTTCGTCGTCCAGCGGTGGACTGCGCGGCCTCCAGGAAAAGGTCCAACTGCGATAGCGGCGAGAATCCAAACACTAGCTCAAATGGCGTGAAGCCAGTAGATTCACTTCTGGAGTCATTGATCGCGAACTCCACGTTAGTGGTGAACAGGTCCCAGTCTTCCACATTGGCGTCTACGAAGGACCTGAGCATGTCTTCAATAACTCTGTTGCTGTGTTCCGCTTGGCCGTCAGACCGAGGGTTGTACGGCGTGGTGCGAGCCACTTTCACACCCATCAGTCTCATGAGCTCCTGCCAGAAGGCATCTTGAAAACGCGGGTCACGGTCAGAGACAATTTTCATAGGTGCGCCATGCAAGCGCCACACCGAGTCAAAGTAGATTCTGGCCACCACAGCTGCAGAGCTGTCGCCGAAGTTCATCGGTATAACGTGTACCATCTTCGTCAGCTTGCACGTGAAGGCCACGAAAGCGTCATTACCTCTCTCTGATACTGGCAGGCCGGTGACGAAGTCCACCGCGACATCTTGCCATGGTCTGTTCGGGATGCTGTGAGGGTTTAGCAACCCATCCGGGTAAGTTCCCCGCGGTCTCACTGATTGGCACACCGCGCAGGATGCAACCCAGGTGCCCACATCCTCTGCAGCACCACGCCAATAAAAGCGTCGCAGCACTCTTTCCAGAGTCTTGTCTCGCCCAGTGTGACCTGAGGACAATGACTCGTGAGCATGACGAATCACCACCTCCCGAAGTGGAGAATCCTCCCCCAGCACCAACTGATATCTCCCTGCTGCGGTTCTCCAAACTACCTCACCCACCAGCCTGAAGTCCTGTAGGCATTGGTGTGGCGCCGCCTTCACCTTCTCTCGCAGCGAACGGAGTGATCCCTCTCGGGTGTACTCCGCTTTCAACGCACGCAGGAACTTCGAGTCCGACTGCTGGGAGATTGTGTCCCTGAAGGCTGCTGCCTCACCCGTCCTTATCACAGCGGGAGCCGTTCGCGGATGTCTCACGCGTGCCGGCTGTGGTTTGGCGGGAGGGGCGTGCACTATCAGAACAGGCCAGCGAAGGTCGAAGGCCTTCCCATCTGGGTTCTCGAAGAACTGATTAGGCTCGCCCTTATCATCGTGAGTAGGGACGACCTCCACGATCTGCATATTGGCCTTCCTGAATAGTTTGCGCCACGCGGGGAGCTTGGACTGGTGATCTGGCAGGACGAAGACTGCTGAGGTGTTTTCTGGGTCCGCCTTCCATTCTTCGATGTACTTGTTCAGAATCGCCTCCACGGTAATGTGTTTGGAGTTATATGGAGGGTTACACCAAATCCGAAGGCCCCTCCATTTCTCTGAAAGGCAGTCTGTCCAGAATCTATCCGCCTGTCTGTTGCGGCCGCCAAAGTCACAACAGGCGTCCACATCGAAGGGTCCAAACTTCTCGGCGTACTTCGAGGAGTACTCTGCTCGGACACGCCAATTCTGCGAGTCCTCTGGGAGGGAAGCCTGTCGTTTCTTTGGGTAAAGGGCCGGGGATGGAGCTGACTGCTGGGGCGCCTTCTGCGGGGGTGGTGAGCTCGCTGGCACCTTCTCAGTGGGCGCCGCCGATGCGTCAGCTCGTGATGTAGGCGTTCGCGTCTTCGGTGACACCAACTGTGGGGACGCTGGGGTCGTAGAGGCTTTCCCAGCGCGTGACATACTCCTCGTTATCCTTATCTGAGGTGGAGCTCGGTCAGGGGGTTCGTGTGGAGCTTCTGTCGGCTTCGCGCTATCAGCTTCAGGCCAGTCAGGCATGTCGAAGTCGAGGTGATCCTCCTTCATCCCCTTTTAGAGCTTCGGATTAACGAGAGCGATGGTCTCCCCCATGTCCATGGCCTGCTCTGCCACGGAGAGGGTTTCCACTGCTGAGAGCCAACAGTCAACCGTCTGGGCCCAGTGGGGATGAGCCGCGGGTGGTGAGCTGGAGAAGCATTCAGACTCCAGCGTTGCCAGAGGGTCTTTCGGCAGGTCTGAGGTGGGGTCGATCACTCCTGCTTCCTTCAACCCTTCGCGAACGTCCTTGTCTTTGAAGTCGGGTCTTCTGGACAGGGCGTCTGGTACCAGCAGTAGTGCCCCCTTGATGTACTCCATTCGCGGGACTCCCACCTCCACCAGATCCATGTACCAGCGTGCCTGTCTGCGGCTGAGCTCTCTGCCAGGTTCCATCAGCCACTCAAGGGGGCGGTGATCACCCTGGATGCGGAAGTTGGTGAAGATGAGGTACAGTAAAGACCGGTATATAAGAAGCTCGGCTATAAGAAGCCAGCCGCTGGCTTTTTGCCCAAAAATTAAGAAGCCGGCTAAGAAGCCAGCCGCTGGGAAAAAAACGGATGGCGATTAAAAAAATGCCATTTTAAGAAGCTGTACCGCTGGGATTTCGAGAAGAGGCTACATCAAAATGATCGATTTAAGAAGCCGTATCATGAATGTCGATCCAATGAACTCGTTCTCAATTAATCGTATACAACGTATCGATATATATATATATATATATGTATATCTATACTTCGAAGAATGCAATCATTATTAAGGTTCAATACACTTGAGAGGTTTTGGATGATCACAAGCACACTGCATATGCAGTACGGAAGGTACACAATAAGTATTCGCATTACGTATGCATTATGTATGATTGTACTATTACAGGCACTGTACATTGTACACGACAATAGTTTCTAAGAAGAACTGAGTTTCTTGAAAGCTACCCACGAACCAAACTTATAGCTGTCTACCTCAGGCAAACCACCAACATAGTTCTCGTCTGTCAGCGTGTCACTGGCCTCACGATCCTCGGTGCGGTAATACACCTTGAAGTTGTACCCAGAGTTGTTGCGCGCCAAGATCTTCAAGAATGCACCTGAAATAAGAAGTCACCGCTGGGTCTACAAGACTGTGTGTCGGTTTCTAGGTTTTAAAAGCCGAAATTGAGAACTTCGACGCTGGTCGACAGTCAGAAGTTGGACCCCAAGATTAGAAGCTGAGCGCTGGATCACGTTGGCGAATCTGGAATCAGAAAATTTTGCCGATTTAAGAAGCGGCACACGCTGGATTTAGATTTCCGATGGTCAGGATTTTGCCAAATTAAGAAACGTGCCCACGCTGGCAAAGGCAAATCCATGACCGTCGATTAAGAAGCCAGCCGCTGGCAAAATTTCCCCGGCTTCTTATATACCGGTCTTTACTGTAGTGCCGCCAGGTGACGGTGGTACAATGATGCAGTGCACCTAGTTCACGCTCGCCGGTGTGGTAATTCTGTTCGGCGGCTGAGAACTGGCGGCTCTCGTATGCTATCACGCGCAGCCCAAGACCATCTCCATTGTCTTGCATCAGTACTCCCCCAAGTGCGATGCCGCTGGCATCCGTCTGCACCACGAAAGGTGATGTGCCGTCTGCGGCACCCTTAATGTTGGGCAAGGCGAGCACTGGCGCTGATGTGAGGGCCTTCTTCAGCTCCTCGAAGGCCCACTGCTGCATGGGGCCCCACTCCCAGGGTACGTCCGACTTGGTCAACCGGGTGAGGGGCTGGGCGATCTCGGAGAAACAGTGAATGAATCTGCGGTAATACCCCGCCAGGCCCAAGAACTGCCTGACGTGGGTAACCGTCTCCAGCTCGGGCCAGTCCCTCACTGCAGCCACCTTGTCGTGTTGGGGTCTGCAGCCATCCGCGGAGATGCAGTGACCAAGGAACCGCAAGGATTTCTTCAACAGTTGACACTTGGATCTCTTGAGGAAGACGCCCTTCTCCCTGCACGTCAGGAGCAATTGTTTGACGTGTTCGTAGTGCTCTGCAGCGGTGTTGCTGAAGACGACCACGTCATCGATGAAGATCCGGACAAATGGGAGATGGCCCAAAGCCCGCTGCATCCGTCGCTGGTACTGAGACGGCGAATTCTGCAGCCCCTGCGGCATGACCAACCACTCATATGACCCCATCTGGGTGGTGAAGGCGGTCTTCTCGACATCCCCTGGAGCCATCGGAACTTGCCAGAAGCCATCCACCGCGTCGAATGAAGAGAAGAACTTCGCACCCTGCATCTCGTCGAACATCATCTGGATGTCTGGGAGAGGGTACTTGTCCTTAATAACTGTCTGGCGGTTGAGAAGCCGGTAGTCGATCACCAGTCGCAGCTCCTTGGGGTTCCCTGGTTTGGGGACCATCAGACAGGGAGCTGCATAAGGGCTGGACGAGGGTCGGATGTAGCCCTTGGACATCAGGGTCTCGACGCGTTCTCGAAGTTGGCGGAGTTCCTCTGCAGACTTCTTGTAGATGCGCTGGCAGGGCGGCCCCTTCTTGCTCAGCTCAGGGTCCAGGTTAATGTTGGCTTCATCTTGGGGGTCATGTCTGAGTCCATCAATGTTCGGTAGAGCAGTCGTCATCTCCTTCTTGTACTCCTCACCCCAGAAGTCCTGAAACTTGAGGGTCCACTCAGGGCCCACTTCTGCGTCTTCAGTATCCGCAGCGGGTTCGGCGTTCTCAGAGTCGATAGCCGTGGCTGCAAAGGCAGAAGTAGTATCATCGGGGGACTTCTCGGCCATCATGAGCCAGGCGGGTTGTATCCCCGGGTCGTCATTGCCGCGCAGCTTCTGCGTCTCCGCGTACACCAGGTACTTCTTCAACTGGGCGGGGGCCAGGAACACCTCATCCACCAATCCCGCACAGGCCGTGCCCTTCGGAGACTTGTCTCCAGATGCTTTCTCAGGAGAACAGCCTGTGATGGTGACGCGATCTCCAATCTTACCACTGCGGGACTTCCTGAGGAAGGAGACGGAGCCATTCCCTTCATAGCCCAGAGTAACAGGAGAGTGACTGCGCAACCACCTTCCGCCAAGAATAACATCCACCTGTATGCCCAGTGGTAGGATTCGAAGGGCGAGGGCGTTCTCTGTATAGGTGCCCGTGGTGGTGTGCGTGTTAAACTTGGCGTACGCAGTGGCGCCAGTGATCTTCACAGATCCATCCGCCAAGGTGACTCGCATCTCGGAGCCAGCTCGTGTCGTGAGGCCACATCGCTTGGCGCTCTGCTCCGAGATGAAGTTGTCAGAGGCCCCCGAGTCGATCAGCACCTTGACCGTGTGCCCTCTGAGGGTTGCATAGAACACCAGCAGCAGCGGTCCTTCTTCGTCATGTGCCGCTGCGAGGGTACCCTCAATATCGGTCTTCCACTGAACTCCCCCATCTATGCGTATACTTTTGCACTTAAGGTTGGGGAGGAGGTTGTCCGAGGCCTCGCGGCATTCCTCCAACGTCTGCCTACACGCGGCGTAGAACTCCTCATCCAGCAAGTCAACATCTTCAGTCGGGTGACTGACGAGGTTGTCCACACTCGCCGTCAACAGGGTACCCGCTGAGGTGCTTTCGCTCGAAGTGGGGCTGACATGGGTGGTGTCGCTGGTGGTAGGGCTCACATGAGTGGTGTCGCTGGTGGTAGGGCTCACGTGGGTGGTGCCGCTGGTGGTAGGGCTTACATGAGTAGTGCCGCTTACTGTGGAGCTCACGTGGGTAGTGCCGCTTGCTGTGGGGCTCACATGGGTAGCAACACTGTTGGTAAGACTGCTATGGGTGAGGGGATCCTCGTCATGCTGAGGGCTGCTAGTGAGGAAGTTGTGGGCGAGTTGGTGGGAGCTCTGATGATCAGTTCTCGCCTCAGGGGTCCCAGCTGCTGCCATCTGCTGGGTGTAGCAGAGCGAATCAACTGAGGGCTCCTCTCCCATAACCTCGGGGTCTTCAGCGATGGGGTGGCTGTCGAGGCGGGGCGGCGCTTCATCTGCTTCGTGCGTTCTGACGGTGGTCATCTGTTGGGTGAAGCAAAGCGAGCTGGATGTAGAGGTTTCCTCTGTCACTACGCAGTCGGATGAACCTTCAAGGTTTCCTCCCGGGGTAGCCGGCGCGTTGTCATGGTGCGAGGATGTCGTCTTTGTCGTGGGCTCGACCAGTGAGGATGATGGAGGGGATGCTCCCAAGGGGCTGGGACCCAGCTTCCTCATCTTGTACTGGTGTACTGCGTGTAGACTGCACCAGGCGCCAGGTAAGCCCACGTCTCCCGCTGTCCCGGGTATCGTGCCCACCTCAGTGTCCAAGGTGCATAGAGAGGTCGAGGATCTCGCTGCTGCTCTTCGTGCGCCCTCCTTTTCCCACAGCCTGCTACCGGGGAAGGAGTCTGGGCTCGAAGTGGCGATCGCCTCCAGCTGCTCGGCGGGCGACAGCTCTCTCCAAGCCGCGTAGAGGTCGGAGGGGCTGGCGCTAGGGGACTCGAGGACCTGCTGGTGACCGTCGTGTGAGAGGAGGTGCCACAGTGCTATGCGCTGATGGCCCTCTCTGCGATCTTGAGGTTCACGGGCAATGCGTACCCTCTCCGCCAGCTGGTTGGCGCGGTTCATGTGCTCCTTCGGCGATCGACTCCCAGAGCGTATGCGGCTACGGGTGCGCTCCCACATCTTCTCCACCAGGTCCTTGGCAGCCTCCGGGGATTTGCGCATAGCTCTGCGAACCTTTTGCATGGCGACTTCGAGGGGGAGAGAATACAGATCTCTCTTCCAGTGCCACGCAGTCAGCCTCTTCCGCGGATCTGCAAGGTTGGACTGATAGTCGGGTAATGGTAGGACAACACGTGGTTGGGGGCGAAGATCGCGGGGCTCTCCACGGTTGCTGCCCATAATGGGGGGTCTGTGCCGGGGAACTCGCCGCCCCCTCCGACCCTCGATTCTTGCCTGTGTGTAAGCAGGGCCGTCATCAAGAGGTAGTGATGGCTCGTCGAAAGAGGCGCTCTCTGCAAGGGGGTGGCTGGTCAGGTCATCCCTCGGCAGCGATGGGGCACCAGCTGAGCGGTAGGTGCGTCGCAAGCGGGTTCCAGAGGTGAAGGCCACGTTCTGGGGATGAGGTCGATGGCCCCAAGGGTCTCTGCGTCCTCGTGCGCGTCGGGGTTCCACTGGCTCTGACCGCTTCTCCAGGGCGGAGAGGGTCTGATCATCAGGGTGTGACCTCACTTCCCCGAAGGGCAGGGTCGGGGACTGGTCGCCGGCCAGTCATTCATCGTCCTCAACCGGGGGAAGACCGTCACCCTCCACAAGCTCGATACCGGCGAGGGCCGCCAGGGTCTGGTAGCTCTGCTCGTCCTCACAGGTAGCAAGTGCCAAGACCTCCTCGGAGAACTCCTCTGGGACGCCATCCACCGAGGAGATGTCCTCCTGCTGCTCGATGGCCCAGACGACGGCGGCCACGAACCCAGGAGAATTTGCCAATCGAGCAGGTGCATTGGCCCTCCACTCCTTGAGCTTGGTCTCATCCGTGCAGTTACGGACGATGTGCTCCGCGGAGCCGCAGGCGAAACACCGGCGGACCTTCGGAGCGTCAGGGCGGGGGAGACCAGGTGGTGGTGGCAATGGGGTAACTGCCGCGGCAGCGGTGGTGGTGGGGCCGTTCTCCAGCATGGCGAGTGCTGGACGGTTCGAGGAAGGGGTACGCCTGAAGAAGGGGGTGCGAGGTGAGGGGTTGGCGAAGGAGACAGTGCGGGGAGGACGATCTTGAGTGCGCCTCTGCGCCGCCTCCGTGTCAATGTCATTCTCCACCTCCTCAGCGACCTCCCGTATCTTCAACAGGGCGTTGTGGGTGCCTGGGATATCGTCATTGACGGCCTTCCTCTCCCACTCCTCTGGCTTGGAGACATCCAGGTGGATGGCTCTCAGGCGCCGCATCACCTTGGGTGCATACCTCAACCCTCGGCGGTACGTAGAGAGCATGGACAGGTTGGACATCTCCACGCAATTGGGGACTCTGCCAGCCAGGAAGTTGACGGAGGCCATGCGGGTCTCCAACCGCGAAAAATACTCCGCCGCGGTCTCGTTCGTCGCCTGCCTCAATGCAATGGCCTCTCCGTGTGCGTTCTCCAGGTAGGCCTGTGTTAAAGAGCACACCGCCAGATCGCTGAAGAACACGTCCAGCTCCACGTAGCGCCGGTGCCAAGCCTGGTCAGACCCGAAGGTCCCCGCCGCACGCTCCAAGAATTTCTTCTGCTGATCCTGAAGAGTGTGCTCCTTAAAGCTCCAAAGGAGGCTCGACACGCTCGCCTGGTACGTCGATACAGATGGCGTACAACTGGGAGTGGTCAGCGCCTCGATCACGATGGCCTCTTGGAATATCTTCCGCACCATGTTGGAGTAGTGCTCCAACTGCGTCAGGAGGCCATCCTTGTCGGCCGATTTAGTGTCGGACGCGGAGCGAGGGAATCTGGTCACACTCTTGATCAGCTTCAGCACCATCTCGCCTTGGTCTTGTGCTCCAGGCGGACCTCGTCCGGGGATGCTCGCAGATTAGTGCCCTGCGGCAGTCGGACGATGCCTGGTACAAAGGGGGTGGCGCTGGGAGAGAGTACGGGGTTCGCAGCAGCGGCAGAGTGAACGGGGTTTGCGGCAGCGGCAGAGTGAACGGGGTTTGCGGCGGCGGAGTGGGGGAAACGGGCTGGAGGTGATGGTCCCGGGGCATGCGCGGGCGGGAGCGCAGGCGCGGGGTTTGTGGGGACTGCAGCCGGAGTGGGCGGTAATGCAGGGGCTGATGGTGGAGCGGGGAGTGGAAGAGGTGTATGGAAGGGCAGGGGAGTGGATGGTTGTGCGGCCACCACGCTCATGCTTCGGTACCAATCGGAGTTGCTGACTTCCGACCACGCGGCGAGCCGGGGAAAGATATCGGTCCAAAATTTCGTCCGTCCGTCCGTCCAAAAACTCGTCCGTCCAAGATTTGGACGGACCATTTTTTGGACGGACGGACCAAACATTCTTAACATTCTAAGATTTCGCAAAATAGGGCTCCCATACTTAAGCCCATACTTAAGGAGGGTAACGCGTCGGCCCGCGTCGACGCCTGCGTTTTCACATACTTAAGAAAATTTAAAAAATTTTCATACTTAAGGAATGTACGCTGACTCCCCCCTCCCCCCCTAACCAGGGACTACGAATGTTCTCAAACGTGCGTCAGAGAGAGGAACCCAACGACAGAGCTTGACAATCGTATACGGTTGTCACACGTGAGTTTGGTTGTTGAACCTAGTGTACCTGCTTGACAATGGTACACGATTGTCACACGTGAGTCTGGGTGTCAGGTGTGCTTCACATACACGTATCGGCGCGCCCAAGAGTTTTAGAATATATATATTGGAGGAGTTGCAACCGGAGGTCATTTGCACACATCTGCGTTCGTCACATAGAACCACAACCCGCCCCTTAGACTACCTCACCAGTATGCCCAATATTGGAATATTGCAGTATTGGATATGGCCTTTCGATACTTTTATGTTTCGCGACTGCCAGTTACAACAAGCCCAATGGGTTCCTGAAGACCGTTTAATTCTCCGCTTGTGGCGGCAAGCGCGGCAGCAAGCTGAAGAAGACTGGGAGGACTTCGGCCAACATGCAGTTAATCTCAGGATCTATCACTGGTTGAGTTTTTGGCCGCTGTACGTCCACGGCCGTAGATCCAGCGAAAGGTTCGGTGTGAGGCATCTCGTGTACTGGTATGAGGGCGGGTGGATCTACCACCGATACTCAGATGTGGAGTGGCGGGGTTGGCGAAATAGACACCGCTACAGCGAAACTACGCACGGTGCCTTGACAGAGCTGGAAAGCGATCTGCTGCAGGAAGATGAAAGGAGATGCGAAGTTTGCGGGCGTATGTTCAGAATCTGCACCCTAACGCGCATAATTGATGCTAGCGCGTGCAATGAGGAGACATATGCTTGGTAGCTAACACTTATGTCACGTGACAGTACACAAATAAACCGTATATTTACATGTATGAAAAACAATAACTTTCACGCCGTGCATACCAAAACTACCCTCTGGACACTTCTCACAATCGCACACGATTGTCAACACCGTGTTGGAAGGAAGTCCCTCGAAGTTTACTGCTATATAAGTAATGTTACATGTCTTTTATTCATTTGTTTTCGCAGTAAAATCCTAGCATCATGAATACTCCTCAGTTCATGGAAGACGCACTTGTTGAGCTTGAACGTATGTATATCGAATACGAAAAATGCTGTGTGTGCCATTCCTGGAATTTGTTCTTATATCGCGAGGAAGTGTTCATCGATCCTGCGCTGATTCCTACACATGACCCCTCTGAGGCTAAGTGGAGGTTTATCCGCGACACTCGGGAAACATGGTATTTTCAACTGTTGGATGCGCATCGGTATCCTGGCACTACTGCGCAATATACGTACACTCCAACGCACGCCAACCCTGGCGCACTTACCCCAAAAACAATGGCGGTTCCCACAGATTTCATTCCGGAGTTGATTGACCAGGGCACAGGCTATAATCCCGAACCTGATGACGACGGAAAGTGGTGCAATTGCCGTTAGGTAAAAAATACCAGGCTCCCATGCCTACTTAAGACGTGTTGTAGCGAGTTTTAATCATTTGTTTTCGCGTTCAAGAACTTCCTGAGAAATGGCGTTGACACGGCAGGTTGAGCGCGTCTTGCTTTGGTTAGATGGTTTTGATGAGGATGAAGATATGATAAATAATGTGTCCATTTTCGGTTATACACCTTGCGTAAACTGTAATGCGGAAAACGTATATGAGCATTGCGAAAGGCCTATCATTCAGGGAAATTGGGACTTGGACGAAATCTCTGCAGGATACCGTTATGTACGCCGAACTCGGTTTTTCCTATTCTTTACCTTGATGCATCTCGAACGATTTCCCTCCAGGAACCCTTGGACGGGGAGGTGGGTAACGCCTAGAAATCTGAAAATACCTGTGGACAAGATAAATGATTTATTGTTACCGGAGCAGCGCGGTGAGAGTATAGAGCAATATTTAGGAGCTTGCAACTGTGCGGCGGATATGCCTGACGAGGACTTGGACTTTGGCTTCTAAGAACATCATAATTGTAACAATTATTTTAAGAAAATAATTGTTAGTTCTAAGTAGTGTTTTATTCATACCCTGCATCCTCCACACAGCTACCATTTTCGCTACTTCCGTATACAGCGTTCTCATCATTCCATACTCGCAGTGTGGGTATGACCTAGTGCAACTGCTTGACAATCGTATACGATTGTCACACGTGAGTCTGAGTGTCGAAGCTAGTGCCCTTCGGCTGTTTCGAAATATAAGGGGTTGAAGTAATAGATAAACGTCATTTTTTGACACATAATGCATCTTCCGAACAACGTCTTGTTAAAAATCTTTCAGGCCATTCCTTACGGACCTGATCATTCCAATGAAACGTTATGTATGTATCTCGGGAATCTCTGCCGAATAAGATGTGTCTGCGTACAGTTCAATGATACAATAATCGGGCGTGCGCAACCCGCGCTAAGTGTTGGGCTAGTCCCTTGCGGCAACGCTATCACCCGCTCTCTTCTTACCGCCTACATTTTTTATGGAAGACGCCAACCTTCGTCTCTTAATTCACCGAGCCCATGTCTCCCTCCTACGCCTACAAAGCATGTTTCATCAAAAGTATCCTGAAATGGTGGCTCCTAGCGGAATGTGCATGTCTCCGAAATTAATCGCGGACCACCTCAAAATGTTCGCGCTGGACACCATTCTTTTAACCCCACTGCCCGAGTCCCCCCACGAACATGTTTTACATGTCCGATTCAATTCGACTGAAAGATCAGAATCGTCCTCACTTCCCATCTTGGAATGGCAGATTCGATGTGGCGATGATACCTGCTCCCCATTCGTTTCCATGCTCCATGTGCCCAATGTTCCGTTAGTAAATATCAGTGTGTTGTTCCGTTACGATGACCTGTCAAACGCTGGGGTGTGGGCCATCGATAGCTTATCAAACGCGCCGGCAACCAATAGAATTTTGAATCGTTACCCCGATGTGTACATGACATGCCGGCTTGCTGCACGCGTGATACGCATTGTTGATCAATATTTGCGCTCTGGTCGCTCCTATTTCCATCCGGTTCCCCGTGAAGAGAGTTTATTTGCCAAAGTATGCCAATGTATGACATATACAAGAAAAACACTTCAACAACATGAACTCGACAGTACAACGGATGTGCTCGGGGGATGGATCATAGCGAACGATTTATGATCGGGTATGTGCAACATTTTTATTGTGCACGCAGATAGTATTATTACAATTAATTGGATATTATGTGATACCCTGAATTGTATGTTTTGTGGGTGTCCTCGGTTCTAGGGTCGGAGCCCGCCAGTGTCAAATTTCCTAGCATTCATGCAGATTTACACGCTAGGTACAGGGTCGGGGTGCTCGAGCAACGCTGCCGCGAGAGCGGCTGGCATCTCGAAACAAGCTTCTGGCTGCTCAGCCTCCATACCCGTGTCTGGCTGCACAGTCCCCATGTCCAAATAGGCCGCGACTTCAGTCAATTCCATTACGTGGTCATCAGCCACATTGGCCTTTTGTTTTTCTATCAGCGCTATGTCACCTGCGAGCACCTCGGAATACCGTGCTCTGGCCATTTTCAACACCTCTGCATCCATGTCGATCGAAAGGACATGCCTTTGCTCCATATACCCCGCCATGGAGGCTGGAGCCGTTCCGCAAGGAAATTCCATAACACAAGCATCCATGTTGCTGTACAAGCGCATCAGCTCACGGTAAAGACGGATTGGCTTCTGAACGCTGCGAATATTTTGTCCATCTTCTTTCTTCAGGTACTCCTTAGGTGGCAGCGGTACCTCCTGTTCATAAACAAACAACACACGCGAGTCTGAGTGTCGGACTTAGTGCACCTGCTCGACAATCGTATACGATTGTCACACGCGAGTCTGAGTGTCGGACCTAGTGCACCTGCTTGACAATCGTATACGATTGTCACTTGCGAGTATGAGTGTCGGACCTAGTGCACCTGCTTGACAATCGTATACGATTGTCACACGTGAGTCTGGGTGTCCGAGCTAGTGCACCTGCTTGACAATCGTATACGATTGTCACACGTGAGTCTGGGTGTCCGAGCTAGTGCACCTGCTTGACAATCGTATACGATTGTCACTTGCGAGTCTGCGTGTCTGAGCTAGTGCACCTGCTTGACAATTTTGTTTAGCGGAGTTGCATTCATGACAAGATATGAATGCATACCAGGATTCTTACCATGCTGTTCGTGAACGCGTTCGCAAACTTTCCGACCGTTGTTCGCAGCGGGGCCCACTTCGGTAGCTTATTACTTTTTGAGGGATCTTCCACCAAGTGCAGCAACACATACGGTTGCAAAACGCTGACCGGACCAGCCGCATTATTACCTATGCGTCCTCCGCCTCGATTCCAGTATTGAACCGTTTGGTGGCATGTCCATTGCAGCGACCATCCTTTGGTCGAAGCGCAGAAGGCATCGATGATTGCTTGCTGCCTCGATATCGCGAAGGTTTTTCCATTAATAGTCACATTACTGCGGGTAGTCGAGTCCGGTAAGAATAGAATCACAATGCCACCATAATCCATAGTCGACATGCAAATACCACCCATGTATGAGTAGAAGTCTGTTGAATAGGTATCCCATACCTCCGAAAACAGCCCAAAAGGACCATCCACAAAGATCAGATCCACTCCATAGCGAGCGTGTTGCAATGTTTTTTCATTGCGCCAATTGACCATGACTTGATTGCTGCGTGCACCCTTATTCCTTTCGGCGAGAGATTCGTTAACCTGTGGAACATTGCTGTCATCAGTCTGCTTTGAAATACATACGCAGGAAATACTTAATACATTGCAATGTAGATATTTGAACAGCTCTAACCTTTATTCCGAAATCCAGCAATCCCGTCAGAAGCTTCGCCAGCAACGCGCGATGGCACTTGTTGAAGTCCACCGGCTGCTGGACTCCCTCGGCAGCATGCAGCTCCTTGTGTTCGATTTTCAGCTCCATGAATTCAATCACCGCGCTCTTCGGCTCCCAATCATGATCGAAAATCTCCGTTTTAATCAGAGCATCCGGCATCCCGCCCTCGCCCCGGCGTGACGCTTTCACACGGAGTTCCAGCCATTCCCAAACGGCCTGTAATACGCATCAGAATCAGTCTTCGAACTCAGAGACAGAGCAGACTCTAAGTCAAGGTAACGCCAGAGCTTGACAATCGTATACGATTGTCACACTTCTCAGTGGATTTACCAACTGACCGATCATCCCCATGGCATGATCATCACAAGTGTATCAACGGGGTCACCTTCGCACTGAACGCGGCGATCTCGTCATTGATATCTGGCATTTCTTTGGCTTCCATCATCCGCGACGCTGCCAGTACTGCAGGGGCCATATTAATCTGAGACCCAGCTGCTGCTTGAATCGCCCATAGCAAATGCAGGCAGTTTTCCTCAAACCCCCTTTTCGTATGGGTGATGCCCAACGTCTGCAGAAACCATGCGGAATCGTATACGGGTGCCTCAGTGTAGGCAGGGCCATAAAGCTTCGGAATCGTGAACGTAGCCCCAAAGCGACCGGCATTTCGAATCTCGATGTAGTCACCCGGCAAAGAGTGAATGTAGCACAAGATCATACGCGTGGCTGCATAGCAAACATCACTGTCATTAGGACTTGTAATCCTGCAACTTAAAAAAAACTTGTGAGGACTAACTCACCAGCGCAATCCACAAGAGTCTTGTAAGTATGCATGGTATCCTGCGATGACTTATTCACACTCTTGTCCATAGCCCTTCCTTCCTTGGAATCAACGCGCTTCCATCGTTTTGCTTTCATCATGCTCTTCATGACCTCATCGAAGCGTGCAGTGTAGAATTTGTTGGAAGATTTGATTAACATCCACACCAGAAGCTTGGTTTCCAAATCAGGCTCTCCGTGGACGTCTTGCATAAGTGTCTGGTGATGCTTTTGCACGTACGTCATATGCTGCGAATCACGGTAAAATTCCCCATCAAATTCATAGGGTCCCCAAGGGTTGTCAGCTTTTAGTTTGAGTATAGTATCCTGCGTATCCTCATCATCATCATAGACGTCCCCGATAGCCTCTGCGTGTTCATACCAATCTGGGTATTTAGTCCAACCCATCAGCGAGGCAAACTTGGCCTTGGCAGATTCGATGACATCCTTGATGAAACCAAGACGATGACAATACGAGCTGAACTCAGTGCCAGTCAAAAACTTGCCCTTGCAACTGATCCCATATTTCTGGTAGAACTCCTTCCGTTTGTCCACATCGTCCACTAATACTCCTTGCTTCGCCACATTAAGAACAAAGAAAAAATATCGTACATCAAACCCTAAGGCTGTTAGCGAGGTGCTTATAGCCTCTAGGGTAAGAACAGGCTGCAGTTCTTTCGGATAGTTCTTCAACTCGAGAGCTTCCTTCCGCCATTCCTCTCCCAGTTTTGGATCCAGTAACCGCAAAATCTGCAAGCAAGACACGTTGGACACATGTAAGGGGGGCGACACGCTTGTCACGCGTGGGTGAGAACTGAAGCTAGCGCCAAAGCTTGACAATCGTATACGATTGTCACAGCTTGACAATCGTATACGATTGTCACGCGTGAGTCAGGGGCGAAGCTAGCGCCAAAGCTTGACAATCGTATACGATTGTCACGCGTGGGTGAGAACTGAAGCTTGACAATCGTATACGATTGTCACGCGTGAGAGGGGCGAAGCTAGCGCCAAAGCTTGACAATCGTATACGATTGTCACGCGTGGGTGAGAACTGAAACTTGACAATCGTATACGATTGTCACGGGTGGGTGAGGACACATGAGAGAGCGCGGAAGTTTCATACCTTTTGCGCATCCCGCTCGCGCGATTGGAGGAGGGCAACTTTTGCCGAATGATCCTGAATTCTGGAAATCTCGCTCGAGTAGGCCGCCGCGGTCGTATCGCTCAGATTGTTCCGATACCAAGCGTTACTCTTGGCACTAGCTTGCCTTACCGGGAATTGTGTAAAATGCGCCAGTTGGTCTTCCGAGGCGTCGGCAATATTCAACAGCAAAATCCATTTATCGTGTTCGTGAGAGTCAACAAGACTTTCTGTTTGGTCGGTGTTCGTCAGTGTCCCGATAAGGCTCTGCGCAAACCGAAACTTGTAAAAAATTCATTCATGTACACACGGTATTTTATTGAAACGATGAAACAAACGATATCATACAAGGATTGCTTACCAAAACACAAAGAGGTGTTTCTTTCTTCAGAACTATAATCGTTGTGGCCAACCCCTCCAGAGAGGACCTAGCAGCGGTCCCGGTACCATTCCAAAATGCTTTACGTTTCCTTGCGTCCAGGACAAGGTCAAGCCAGGCGTCATAGCGATGCTGGCCATCCACCACGACAAGCTGCATTCGCATGAACTTGTTTTTCACCCACTTCTTGTAGTCATCAGGACCACTATCGAATAGACTGAGATAGTCGGTCTCCAGATTGTGCACCATTTTGTTGAAGTTGCTTACTTCCTCAGGAGCCACCGCATCCGCCGCTGCAAGCAACCGAAATGAACTCAGGTCTGACAATCGTATACGATTGTCAAGCTTTATAGGAAAGTCCCGAACCCTTGCATAATACTAGTGCTGACAAGCAATGCCTCACCGGGATAAAACTTGGACATGAGCATTTGCCTATACTCTTCGTCCGTGTAATAGTGTCCAGTCCACCACGCGATGACATGTGATTTGTCCACCTCCCATCGCTCCATGATGACCTTCTTCTGCTTCTCTATTCCCTCTTGTGAAGTCGCGCGGGTAAACGAAAGTCGGTTTGAGTCCCCCTGAACATCAGCAGGATGTACCAGCAAGCCAAGAGGGGCAACTACTGGAAGCTTTTTGTCTTCTCGAGTATTATGCTGGGGACGAAAAGTCCATTCTGAGATCACTTTTTTGATATTCAGCGGTCCTGGGAATACGTAGTCTTGCCTGTTGTCGTCACCAGTGGTCCCAGATATCGCTGCCTTACCCTTCGTGTCACGAGCACGCTTTGGCGGTGGTGCACTCCCCGAGGTCTCGGGTGCAGGAGCTGACGCTGCCTCTGGCGCTGCCTCTGGCGCTGCCTCTGGCGCTGCATCTGCATCAGCTTTTCTCTTACCTAGCATTCTTTTAAGAGTGCCAGCAGTTTTAGTTGCGTCCTGATTCTTCAGTAATGCAACAGCTGTATCAACTATCTCCTTACCATCTCCACCTTCCACAAGGGCCAGAATTCCTCTCTCGAGGTCTTTCTTCTCCTTCTGTCTATTTGTAGCGGCATACTCGAGCATTAGCGCAACGACTTGCTCAGCTGGTTGCTGAGCTGGTTGCTGAGCTGGTTTCGGCGCACCAACTTTAATAGTCAGCCTTCTTGGCGATTTAGCTGTAGCTTGAGGATCACTTGCGACTGGCGTGGCATCTTCACTTGCGACTGGAGTGGCATCTCCTGCGGTACCTGGAGCAACACCAGCGGCGGGTAACTCATTTGAACCACCTTCACCGGATGCCAAAGATCCGCTCTGAGAGGCCTGTGCACCTCCGGAGGCCATACGCTGTAAATCTCTCATTGAGCCTCCGATTTTCTTTCGAGCGGTTTGTTTTGTACGAGTCATGCAATAATGAAATCAATGACACCCCGACATGCATTTATAGGGCTGCAGGTACGCACCTCCCTCACGCCCGGCAGCCACAGCCTGTGCCTTAGCAGTGGGCTTTCTGACTCTTGTGAACCTCCCTGTAGACATCTGTAAAATTATGAATTATTTTAATATTTTCCTAGTATATATAGATAAAGAAAATCTATAAATATATCTACTACAATACTCACGTGTGACAATCGTATACGATTGTCAAGCTTCGACCGTACGGTTAATCATGTTCAGATGTGCACGCGTAGTGACAAACTCTTCGCGAATATCCAGGCAGGGTTATACGACATGCAATAGGATACACGATCTCGGCGCTAAGTCTCTCTCACGTGTGACAATCGTATACGATTGTCAAGCTTCGACCGTACGGTTAATCATATTCAGATGTGCACGAGTAGTGACAAACTCTTCGCGAATATCCAGGCAGGGTTATACGACATGCAATAGGATACACGATCTCGGCGCTAAGTCTCTCTCACGTGTGACAATCGTATACGATTGTCAAGCTTCGACCGTACGGTTAATCATATTCAGATGTGCACGAGTAGTGACAAACTCTTCGCGAATATCCAGGCAGGGTTATACGACATGCAATATGATGCACGATCTCGGCGCTAAGTCTCTCTCACGTGTGACAATCGTATACGATTGTCAAGCTGAAACCGTACGGTTAATCATATTCGAATGTGGACGAGGGTGCTAATACATGCAATGGTATACAAAATGTTTTGAATAACGTATATGAAAATGCATACACTGTAAAATATATAAGATGCCATCACAGATTTACGTTTGTATTCTAGCTAAGCAACTAGAGATCGAAGTTGTCCGGAATTCCAGGATAATACGACAGTATTTTGCGAACTTCTGAGGATAGCAGCGATGGCTCGTGAAGGTATCCCACACTCGTAATGATCGGAATTTCGAATATCTCGGAGTACAGCCAAAGGAAATGCTTGCATGGAGCAGGTCGGGTCCTCGCCATTTCTCGAAAACACGGACACGAACAACGGTATTCCCGTCCAAACTCCAAGAGGTATTCACGGCCATCAGAATCGGGGTGAGAAACTCGGAAGTTATAGACGGTTGCACCACCAGGAACACATTTCCGGATTTGAGTCAGTGCAAGGTTATCGGTCTTAACCATGTTGTGGAGCGCGGTATAGAAATTCGCTATCTTCTTCGTCAAGAAACCCTTGCCACTCGCTTTCACCTTAACACCGTTGCGAAGTCTCTCCTCCACGTCCATCTCCGAATTCTCCGATCTCAGCAGATGTCCTCGCGCCTCTTCCGGGGTCACATCCTCATAGGCAACGCAAACACCAAGAGAACAGAGACGAGTCTCCTCACTTTCCAGGATCTTTGTGTCCGCTGCAACGAGAAGTTTGGGTACACTGTTCGCCCCCCCCCTCGGGCAGTCCAGGCATCGAAACGTGACAACAATACCATGGGTTCTGAACACATTTCCACGAGCAGAATATAATCCTCCGGATCGGGGGAGTGGTCCTCACTTCGCGAACTTGACCCTTTTTAAGAGTTAAGTTTTTTGCTGGAAAATAATAGGTCAAGCTTCCGGTGTACCCAATAGTCAGCTGCCCTTTCGCGATTGGGATGTCGTGACGAGAACCATTAGACTTCCGTCCATAGCATTTACCGTTAGTGCCTGCCCGCATGACGTGAAGCAGGGAAGGTTGGAAGTCCCCACCAGCTTCCGGGTAAACGCGAACTAAAGTACGCTCCGGACGTGCCGCAGAGGTAGGTCTTGCCGCCGAGGTAGGTCTTGCCGCCGAGGTAGGTCTTGCCGCAGAGGCAGGTGGCACCGCCGAGGTAGGTCTTGCCGCCGAGGTAGGTCTTGCCGCAGAGGCAGGTGGCACCGCCGAGGCAGTGCGCGTCTTCTTGGAGGCGACGCCTTCCGAGGGAAGTTCCGCAGGGCGTTTGCGCGAAACCCCCCCATGGTTTACCTTATCTGGACGGTGCGTGTCCGTTGCAGGGATGCCCCTCTGTGGAAGCCATCTTGTCGCGCCAGCACGAACTGTTTGCATTAATTCGCGACCATCTGCAAACTCTGCCTGAGTAAGGACGCCTTTAACCCACTTATCCTCCAATGAACGAATACGACCTTGCACGCACAACAAGTGCTTTGATGAGTTCTGCCGGTTCATCGCCATGCAAATCTGTCGAATCTGCATAAGGCTATCGAATTCCACCGACTCCAACACGGTGGAGTAGTATGCCCCCCACGATCTCCACTTCGCGTGCATGCTTTCCGCAAGGCATACACGCGGTCGTTGGATTTCGGCGGTCATGTCTTCGGTTTGTTCCTTGAATTGCGACAGAATGTGCTGCGCGTGCCGTATTTGGAAAACGAAGTACGCATTCAATTTTGGCTGATTCGACCTGCCACATTTCTCAGCATACCAGGCGAAGATGGCAGTTTCACAGGACACCTTGGCCTCGGGAGTAGAGTAAATCCATCGCTGTAACAGGTCTTTGTGCACGGCATGGAGATCTGATGGAATAAAAGATTCGATCTTATGTAAGTTCTGCCCCCAATGGAACGTGCACTCCAGATTGTTACGGTCATCTTGGTCTGGCCAAACTTTCTTGATTGCTGCCCAGTTAGCACCTGTGCCCCAAATATTAATCAGTTCTTGAAAACCAAGCATATCATGCGTAGGTTTACACGGTGCTGACAATCGTATACGATTGTCAGCAACTGACAATCGTATACGATTGTCAGAACCGTGTAACTTACAAGCTCTCCCATTGAAAATTATGATCTTAAACTTACCTGCTGCATCTCCCATGAAGCCGTAGAATAATACTTCCTCACGCGGGTGTTCGGCTGCTACCGTCTTCTTCACCAATGTCCAAAACAGTACCTGTGTTTCGGTACAGTCTTTGGGTACGTTCATGGTGGCAATAGTGAGCAGGGCGTTGGCCTCTATGGAGAACACGTGCGCCCCCATCGTCACCCAATCCCCAGAAACCTTGCGGTGTACGAAATCCAAGTGGACGTACGCTGAGCGGAGGTAGTCGTCGCTACTTTTCGGGTGCATGCGACGCACGAGATCGACACCTCCATCCATCCACTCCGACACTGGACATAACGAACGTGTGAGCAAAACTGTCGATGTTCCCCTCGTCCGCGAAAGATTGCAGTAGCCCCTTACCGTGCCGAGCACCCCATTCGGAAACGGCTCGCATGCCCTCATCCTGTCGTCGACCTCGCACGAAATTCTTGTCCACTGCCTTATCAATCACTTTCATTTTCCTCGCGATGTTTGGTATCTGGCTGGGATCAAAAGAAGAGTCTTTTGGGAAGACGGTTTCCGTGAGTAAAGTCCTTTTCACATCGGAAACGTTTCGCACTCCACCGGTATTTAGGACCTCCGCAGCCCTAGTCTTAGCTGCTTTTAACTCACTCACGCTGGGCTTGTCGGTGGACAATACCACATGGTTGTGCGCATCGGCACCGGTATACAGGACGAGGATATTCCCATCGGAGTCAAGTTCGGTGGTTACCGAAAACGGACAACTGCCAGAATGAAGCGGCTCGGCGTTGCAATGGGCGCAAGCCAGATTGCGATTTTTAAAGGTACCGGTGAATTCGGAACTGTTCTGATCACCCGTTTGACGATATTGGATACATGCAACCTTCTTACAGGTTAAAGCCCCACCACATCGCGTAGTTCTAGTGAGTCGGCCTTTGATGCGCTTTTTGTCGGAAGAGCGCAGCCAGGTCTGCGGATCGTATTTCAAGAAATCTCTCCAAGGAGAGAAAACTCCTGCACGTGGCTTATAAACTACCCCCGGAAGAAGAGGCACTGGCAGTTCTTCGACAAGCTCTGCAGGCTGAACTGGCGCTACGTCTTGTGACAAATCCACGTGCTGCGAAAAATCAATCGGAATAGCTGGTCCGGTGTAGGCTGTATATTCCGATTTGACCTTGTGCTTGAGCTTTGGTTCTATTCCCGCGCTGGAGGCTTTCGTAGATTCATTCGAGGCTTTTGGAGGTGGAGGCGATTCGGTTAAGTCACAAACGAAATGTTCTTGCTTTATTTCAGGGCGAGGCGGAGAAGCTGATGCTTGGGAAGATTCGTGGGTGGCTGTTTCGACATTCACACAACCGGTCTTCACGTCACTCGTAGATCCGGGGGTTGAGCTGACACCACCGATCACAAGTACGACAGCTCCGTCAGGGAACACGGTACCGAGCTCGACAGTTTGCACATCTTCTGTGCTGCGCATGTGAAGAAGCATCGGGGTATCGGTAAGGGTTGGAAACAAGGCCTGTAGTAACTGAAGAGAGATTGGCACCGCATGCGGGACATCCAAAGCATGGTTACCGTATCGCAGGGAAGTCGGCATTGGATTCCTATGAGAATGTGACCATGAGAATGTACCATGAGAAATGAATTTTTTTATGAAAAGAACACTCTATATAGACATGGCTTTAGTGTAAATATTTATATTATGACACCCGGACACACGTGTGACAATCGTATACGATTGTCAAGCAGGAGCACTAGGTTCGACACCCAGACTCACGTGTGACAATCGTAAACGAGTGTCAAGCAGGAGCACTAGGTTCGACACCCAGACTCACGTGTGACAATCGTATACGATTGTGAAGCTCTGTCGTTGGGTTCGTCTCTCTGACGCACGTTCGAAACTCGCATGCGACTGGGTGATACCCCCTGAGTCCCTGGTTAGGGGGGGGAGGGGGGAGTCAGTGTACATTCCTTAAGTATGAAAAAAATTAAAATTTTCTTAAGTATGTGAAAACGCAGGCGTCGACGCGGGCCGACGCGTTACCCTCCTTAAGTATGGGCTTAAGTATGGAAGCCCTATTTTCGAAAATCTTAGAATGTTAAGAATGTTTGGTCCGTCCGTCCGTCCAAAAAATGGTCCGTCCGTCCGTCCAAATCTTGGACGGACGAGTTTTTGGACGGACGGACGAGTTTTTGGACGCGTCACTGGACTAACATCCTATCTCCGGCGAGCCCGTCCTGGTCGAAGTTCTGCATCTCCGACTCCCGCGCAGTGGCAGGGATCCACTCCCACACTGGCTGCCCCATGCTCGTAGACCGCACATTGGCTGCAGCTGGGTCCCCCATTGCCATATCCATGACCTCGCGGTCGACCATGAGGACCCAGGTCTCCACACGAGGGTTGGTAAGTGGTAGGGGTGCATGGTGTAGGCGGCCTCCCATGCGCGCATATGCAGTCAGCGGCGCTCCCAGCAGGTGCATGATCCTGGACAGGATGGCGTCGCCCTGCACCCCAGCCCGGCGGCGTTCATCCCATGGCAGGGAGACGGTTGCCGCGCCTCGCACCCCCGCTGACTGGTGTACCCACAATGACCCACCGTCATGGGTGACGAAGAGAGCCCGAACCTCTGGGTACTGAGGGTAGGAGGGCTCTGGTCCTTGCGCGGGGTCGTCAGGGGGGTCTTGAGGTGGATCACTGGAGGCGCCTGGAGGCGAGTCGCTTGAACTGGGGTCTCTGAGCTCCGAGTCAGGGTTGCCACCGCCGTGCACTACCGTCTCCATCGACTGCCGCCGGCGAGCCACCATCATGTTGAGGGGATTTGGCCGACCCTGAGTGGGAGGTTCGGCGGGAGCGGTTTCAGCGACAATCTGAGACACTGGGGGGGTTACACTGTCAGCGGCGTCCGCCTCGAGTGGATGGTCCGCCGTCAGGGCCCCCTGTACGCTGCTCTGAGGGTCGCCTGGTGGAGAGGCTCCTGCAGATGTCGTCGCGCCAGGCAGGGCGAGTCCTCTCGAGAGCACCGCGGAGATGTCCAGGGCCTGTACTGCCGCCAGGACTTCCCTGCGAATGTGCTCGCTTCGGCTGCTCGCGTCCGAGTCAGAACCGGACCTGTGGGCGGCCCTCCGCCTGCGCTCAGCCCGTGCCTGCGTGCTTCGGCTGCCTCTGGACCCCGTGCTGGTGCGGCTGACGTCCGTGCCGGAGTCGGGGTCGGAGTGATCAGGTGCATGGCTTAGACCTGGGAGGTGCCTACCATGTGTCGCAGGGCCCGAGGATACTCTTCGGGAACGCCGGCGCCGGCGGGTCTCTGAGGTTGCTGCCACCGCGGGGAGGTGACGCACCAAGAGCTGGGTCCCGCCCGGTACGCTCTGCTGAACTCCGCTGCCAGAGGGTGCCTGCAGAGGGTCTGGCAGGGCTGCGGCGCTGATGTTGATGAAGTGCTGCAGCGATGAGAGATCCGCACCAGGGTCATGAGGCGCCGAGGTAGCTGGTATCAGCTGATGGGGCTGCTGTGGTTGTTGTTGCGGCTGCGGCTGCAGCTGCTGCTGCTGTAACTGCTGCTGCTGGAACTGTTGCTGCTGTAGCTGCTGCTGCACTGGCTCCAGCGGCTGTTGCTGCTGTGGCCACTGTTGCTGGTACGCCTGCCACTGCTGCTGCTGTTGCAGATGCTGTTGATATGGCGTAGGGTACGAACCCATGGGGTGATGGGTCCCCAATGTAAATGGTACTGGGGACACTCCCCCAGCAATGGGCGCTGTCTGGGGGAATGCCCAGCTGGAGCCATTCCACACAGCTTGCGTAGGGGTGCCATCGGGTAGGGTATATGGGCGTGGTACAGCGGTATAGGGCATGGTGGTGCCCGGGAGAGGGAAGGGAAAAGTGGAAGCGAATGCAGTGGGGGATGGAAAGGTGAAGGGTGAAAATAATGGGGGGCGTAGCGGCTCTGAGTTGACTCCTATGTTGGAAAGCGGCTCTGAGGTGTGTTGCGACATGCTGACTGTGGAGCTGATTAAATCGAGGGCTGGGTGTGGCAAAAGCCACAGGTGAGCAGAGGATATAGTCTGCCCGCCTTTTATTTAATCTTCGATGTCGCTGTCTGGGGGCGAAGGAGGAGGACTAATGTCTGGCGATGGGGGAACGCCGTCGATTACAGCTATCGGAAACGCACCAGGGAGCGCGGGGTAGATTGTTAAATCTTGGTCAGCAGGGTAGATGAAGAAGTAGTTCCCCTGGTGATGCCACTCGCGGTCGTAGTGTGCTGGCGGGATAGCCAGTGTGACTCTGTCTAGGCGTTCAGTCGTTGTTCTCCTCTTCGTCGTCAGAGGAAGAAGGGGAAGGAGGGCCGCTCTGCCAGAAAGCGCCTGCTGGTGGGTAGGTAGGGTCTGGAGGGAATACCCACTTAATAGGTCCTTGCTTCCACCACGCTCTTCTGTATTTGTCTGGGTCTGGAGGTACTGCCATACACCAGCGAACTCAAAATTTGGCCAGGGCTCCGCGACACGATTTTTGAGTGCCTAGGTGCGCGGGCAAGAGTCAAGCAGCAGCGAAAGGAAGGGTGTCAGGTCCAATACAGGGGTCCAGTAAGGTCCCAGACGATATTTATGCTCCGTAGGTCCCAAAATGCTCCAGTCAGGGTACTGCTGGAGGATACCAGAAGGTGCTGAAGAACTGCCAGAAACGTCCAGAAGCTGCTGAAAGCGCTGTTTGGAGGAGCTTTCCCCGCTGATGATGGCCGTGAGGGCGGTATCAGGGGTTTCTAGGCTGTCCTATGGGGTCTAAGGAAGGAGTTTTTGGTGGTGGGGGCTACTGTGGAAGGTTTTGGGGTAGGCTGAAAACTGGCTAAACACTTGAACAAGGATTCTAACTAAAATTCACTAAGTTTTACTAAAAAATCGAGAATGGTCCTAAAGTGTCAAAATGCCTCCTAAAGCTGGGTATTTGGGATTTGGTGTCCTAAACACGCCCCTAAAAGCCCCTAAAAGCCGCGGAGACAGGCGAGAATCTGAGATCGAGAGCCTAAACGCTTGTATAAATTTAAAGAAAGGCTAATCGACGTGTATAAATTGCGAGAACATGGCGGAAGGCATACAGTCGCGGTATAAATGATAGAAATTCCATGGCAAGCAGGTGATGAGTGCATGAATATAAACTAAGATAATAAGATAGCGAAATCGCATGCATGGCCATGGCCGTCATCACGACGAGTCGATGGCGCTTGCGATCGATTGCGCACGATGATGATATGCAAGGCGAGATATCCCGCCTGTTGCGCCAAACCAAGTCGTGTTTGTCTTGAAGTTCTTTGCAATTTGAAAAACGTGCGGTTGACTCTCGCAAGAGAGTAAAAAAAAAACAGCAAGCTGCAATGGAGAAAACGGGAGATAGCGGTCCTTCCTCGAAGAGGCAAAGGACCTTGCAGGTTTGGAACAGATTACACTCGTAGCCCTACCGGCTGTTAGCTTGCTATTTAGTCAGCAGTGGTGTTTTCCTTGATTAGGTTCATAGGCATGCATGTGTTTACGTTGGCGATTGCTCGCAGGATGGACCTGTGGGAGGCGTGCAGTCCGCGTCGCGTGGCGCAGCGTTGCTTGGGGTGGCCATGCGAGTCCCTGAAGGGCAGGTGGGTTACCTTTAGGTGTTCGACATGCGTGTATTGTTTATAGGGAAAATGCGTATTGGCCAGTTTGTTAATATTCGACGGTGTCGCAGGTGGGTGCTTCTGCGCGGACGGTGATGCCCTCCAGGAGCGTCGGCGGCAGCATCATGCATCGTGCTGCTGCTGCACCCCAGGGCCCTGCGGTAAGTGTTCTTGGACCGTTGACATTTCCGTGTCACTCCTCCCGTAACTCAGCTGCCTGCTCTTTCGCTCTAGGAACGTGAACATCTTGGAGCGGGTATGTTCGTTTTTTGTGGGGGAATATTTGTCTAGTGCATAATCGCGCCGGATCTTTGTACCTTATGCACATACTTGTCTAAAAAGTGCCCCACGCCGCCTCACGGTCTAAATTGCGCCTCATACCA
>LGRX02013502.1:0-15283 GCA_001247695.2 Cymbomonas tetramitiformis | reverse complement strand
TTCACGCGTCACGACGATTGCCCACGGGCCCCCTTTAAAAATACCGTCGCCTTTGTTACAACTCAATCCTAATTTGCATCTCGTTAACTGAAAACAATTGTGCGAACGTTCTTGCGCGGACGTGCGTACGCACGTCCTGTGTCAAATCGGCGGCCAGCGCTTTCATCTCGTCGACGCCATCCGTGGTCATTCGGACGCGATTCTTACTGCGGCTGGGTGTGCACCAGCGCATCACGCCGCGCGTCCGCGTTCGTCGCAACGCCGGTAGCAGCTCCGAACAAAGGTGGTCGCGCACACGCGACGCCGCCGCTGCCTCGCATTCGCGCTCGCACGCCGCGCAAATAAGCTCGCGGTAGCACAGATCCACTCGCAGCGTGCTGTCGGTGGCGCTGTCGTAAATGCGCACGGTTAAATCCACCGGTAGGCCGGGCAGGTCGCGTTTGGCCGCGTTGTTGCACGAATCCAGCTCCAAATGTACCGTGGCGCCGCCCTGCGAGAGCGCGAGCAGCGTTCTACCATCGCACGCGCGCAACCGCAGATTACCCAGGACGAATCGCACACGCGCGTCGCCGTCCTCGACGTCCACCCTTTTGGACATGTACCGCATGGCCGCGAGCTGTTTGGCGTTCACGTTCTCGCGCAGCGCGTGCCAAACGGTGACCGCTTGCAGCATCGTCGAATTTAGCACGCGCTCCTTTTCTAAGCCGCATCCAAAGTTGACGTGCAGCCCTTTGGGCAACGCCGCCATGTCCATTCGCAGGGCCACGGCGAGCCGCTTTAGCTCGCCATCCCGTTGCGGCACCGCGACCTGCTCGTGAGACACCACCACCCGACATCGCGACGTCGCGTCCTCGCAGGTTCGCGTGTCCGGCAACGTGATCGTGCGCCAGCCGATCCGTCCGAACCGTATTTGATTGTACGCGTCGTTCCTCATCAGCAACGCCGTCAACGGGCATTTACCGTCCGCACGATTTGCGCAGCGGTGCGACATTTTTGCAACACCGCTCAATAGCGACGCGACCCCGTCGTCGCTCGACGTCGCGCTCTCCAACGCAAGCGACATCCGCGCATCCCAATCGGTCCCGTCTTCGCGCAGTGCGGTCGCTGTCGCGCAGGCGCCGTAAAGCTCGCAACACACGTTCGCGTTCGGCCACGCTTGACCGTGTTCGCCGAATTGACAAAATCGAGGTAGACGGCCTCGGCCATCGCGGCGCAGCCGATTGTACAGACGATCGAAGGACGCCCTCATTCTCGATAGGTACCTGCGATTCCAATGCGCGCGCTCCTGACGTACGCGTTCCATGGTCGGCGCGCGGCCGTCGTCGCGATGCAGGGCCAGGGCCTCGCACAGTAGCACGGTGCGCCAGTCGGCGTGGAGTAAAAACGTTTCCAACGGCGTGTCCGTTCTGGCTACGCATCGCCCGATGGAGAGGGCGGAGACGATGTGCAAATACCGAGCTGCGCGTTTGCCGTGCGTGGATGTCACGTCCATTGTTGGTTTTCGGTGTCCGCGCGTGCACGGTCGACGCCGCACGGCGCGCTATTTATCACGCACGCAACGTCCGCCTCATACCGGCGCCCGAGCGGCTGAAATCGCGGGCGTGCGACCGTGACGAAAAAAGTTTGCATCCGTATATATACACACGCACGCGCACACGCGTACACACATGCGGCACCACGTGTTCATCGTGGGGAACTCTCGAGACCTTTGACCGATACCCAGCCGTGCACGTGAACACAAAACCGTTTGTGGGTATTTTTTCGCATGTCGATCGTCGACTGGTCAGTCGGACGCGCGCCGTGCACCTACGCGATTATGATGAACTTACCGCATCAAAATTTGCTCTTAGCGTTCGCAGTGGCCATAAGTGTGGTCGTTACGACCACGCTCTACTATATGGACCAAGCGCTCGTTGGTACATCGCACACCGCCGTATGGCAACACTTAGAAGAACCTGGCGAAAGCCCGTAACAAATGTACGCGCGTGCGCGTTTTATTAAGGTAAAATTTACGGTGGTCTCGAGAAAAAACCACTACGTGGTTTTTGCCGACACCCTTTTTTATTTGTTTGAATGGCGCGAATTTCAATGCGCCCTGCGCAGTCACACGTGCCTTTTCTAGTTTGTTCGTGACATGCCGCGCGGTGGGACGGTTTGCGCACTATTTTTCACGTTGGCGATGATGCTACTACAATGATGTCAATAGTTACCTCGCCCAGCGCGTTGGGTCTACAGTTGTTCGAAAAGTTAGATGGTATGTATAACGCAATGGCCGACATTCGGTATGTAAGACGCACTTATGACATAAAAACCCCTGCGGAAAGGCGGATCTCAATTGCCCACTCGGGTGTGTCAAAACTTGACGCCCAATCGAATGCGGTGCAAAAATTGCGTAGCGCACAAATGCGTTGTGGTATAGTATGAATACGAATAGACTTTACCATATAAAAAATCATGTCTGCGCAAATTGATCCACCGCCTTTATCCGCCGAGTCTGGCCGACCGTACACGAAACACAGTGACAACGGAGGCAAACTTATAGGATTACGCGTCGTACGCATGCCTGTAGAATTAACAAATGCTAAAAAGCTAGACAACTTAATTGATAATGGACTAACTTCTTTACGCTACGTTACTAGCTAACTACCTAACATAACTAGCTAACGTAAAAGCATGTCCGGCTACGGTTCTACCTAACGGTAGCGTCCGCCCTCTCTCTCTCTCTCAAGTACTCTAAAACTTCTACTAGGACGATCGAGTTTAACGAAATTTTACGACGCATTCAATTGCTAAAGCAATAACAGATTTGTTGTCTTACCGCTTGCAAAATGCGTATCACCACCGCTAGTTTATGCGTACCGAGATGTCTGTATAGTATAAATACACAACGGAAGTACCTTAAATATAAACATATCATTACCCCTCGGCATAATGTCTATTGTAACATCTTTTCACGAATTCCACATGGCCAAACATGATAGAGACAGTAAACCAGAAGAAGAAGACGAACATAAAAAGTCCCGACCATCATGTGATGGTGACGACGACTTAGATAAAATTATTGATAAAGTAGATTTCTCATCTTGGTTTGAAAAATCACTTGCAGAAATTCCTTATACGTACGGGACACCTATACCTTGCAACTTACAAAAATCACTTATTTCAGATTATCTTCAAAGACAAGATCTTCAAAAGTCTTTTAACCCGTTAATCGAGGCTATAGATCAAGACAATAAACTCATAAATTTCGTGCAAGACGACTTTGCGTATTGGATATACTTTTCACGTAGAGAACACAAGTTTAAAACTTCTCAAAAAAATGTTGTCAAGGGCCTTTCACAGGGTGGTAAACCGTTTATATCTGATGAAATAGGAACACACGTTATGTTTGACGACAATGCCGATATTAGTTATACATCTCCTTATGACGGAGAAACAAAAATTATATCGTCGATTTGTGAAACGCCGGACAAACTAAGCAAAAAACATTTGCATCACTGTAACATCTACGACATCGCTCTAGATGATACCTATTTTGTGAACAAATTGACAGAACATACAAAGTATGTACACCTAGATATAAACGGAACGATGATTCCGACCGATTCAGTCGATCTTGCAAAAGCCGACGCAATAGAACAATTTAGGAAAGCATACAATCAAAGTAATGAAAAAATGGAAAAATTAGCGGATATGTCCGAAGAAGAGCTCATTGAAGAAATAAAAACATTCGTAACCGGCATCCAACCAGCTGTGATGAAATTGTTCGAAGAAGCCCTCCAAAGAAATATCAAAATTATATTGCGAACATTTGGACACGACACGCAAACCGTACGAAAAGAATTATTAGGCAAAGGATACGAATCACATATTTCCGATAAGCTATATGCCGTATTCCGCGATATGAAATATATTAAATTTGTACCGGTCAAATTTGATGACGTCGCTAAGCAAAAAAAACTAAAATTTGTCCGAGATGAAGTGGACAGTTTGGTAAAAGTGCAAACTGTTGTACAGGTATTACTCGAACGAGAAATAAACGCTCGGTATCGAGAGCAACAGATTGAAAGAATGGCATCACATGCCATTCTTTTGGCCAAGTTTGAAAAAATGTTTGGAAACGAATTTGTGGAAGAGGAATTTTGTCAAATCATAGAAATCCCGGAATCGGATAAAAAAGTCAAACATACAATACAAGGTGAAATGTCAATCTACTATTATCTGTACGAAGATGATAATATAGATAATACACCACCTACTATAGAACATGTAAAAACTAAAACCTTAGAAGGAAACGATTTGAGTTCGGGGCAAGACGTACTTCTTGTTACTCTTAAAAATACTGATCAAGAGACTTTGTTCTTTCATTGGAGAGAGGGAGACTCGCAAGAATCTGTGTATAATTTCTTGACATTCGCCGAACGGATGCATCAAGTATCGGAATATGGTTTAGGATTACATATTGATTCGGTGAGCCTTATTTTCAACTATAAAGAAGAAGAACCAATTTGTGTCGTGTATAAGATGGAACCATTCACAAAAGTCGACTGGGAAAATGAAAACCAACAAGAGATAGTCGTATATTTACAAGAAATAACTCCAAGACGTATGCAGCTGTGCAATTTAGACGCAATTAGCCAGCATGTCAGCTATGATTTAAAAAATATCGTTCGGGACTTCGAAGGTAAATATAAGTTTGTGACATGGTTATGAATATAGGATTAAAATTATGATAAGAAATTTATGTTGTTTGTCTATTGTAAGGTTTATTTATACTTACGCAGATTTTTCCAAATATGATGTTTTTATTGCTAAGGACAAAAAACTTTATCTTAAGGTTTTAAAGGAGGAGCAAAAATTTGTTCAAGCGCAAAAAGAGGAGGATTCCGATTATTTTTAAATTGCACTACATTGGAAAAGGGAAAAAAAGATGACAGAATCCAAAATGCCGTTGGAAAACTTTGAGACATCCATCAGGATATGGTAAAGTGCAACACATGAATATTAAAAGTTTGGACACGAATACGTTGCCACCTCCAATTACGCTGTTCGAAGTGCGGACGGTGCTCGACATTATGGAACGTTTCGGTGTAAGTGTCGATACGCCCGCCGAGTTTACGCGCGACAGAAATTGACACGTTCCTCTAACTGGTCAGAGGACATTTATGACGACGACGACGATGGACAAACTAATATTCTTTGCAAACGTTCTAACGAATTAAAAATACCAAAGTAAGGCGCCCAAAATAAATTCCATACGTATTCGAGCGCGTTAGGCATCCGCGGGAATACCCGCGCCTCCGTCGCGCACGTCGACGCGCATGGGATTGATCCCCTCATCGGCGTACATCATCCACGCGGTGGACGCCATTGAGGGGTTTCTCTCTGCGTACCACCCGAACGGTATGTTGTAATGGACTAGATTGTTGTAGTACAACGCCGTTGCAGTTCGTCCTATCTGATGCGTGTATCCAAGACCGTTGCTGGACATGTCCGATAGCTCAACCGTGAGTTCGCCGCGCAACGTTTTGAGCATGTTTCGTTCGTCGTTTTCCAATTGCTTCACCGCAAATGCACAAAAGTCGTCCACGGCTTTGAATCTTTTCCAACATAACTTTACGGGTGGCTTTCTTTTGTCGCTAATGTCAAAAGTCACCGGTCCCTTGTAAATAGCGTATTCGTACCCTGTAGGCCCGAATCCAGTACCCGTACCTTGAGTGCAATTGTTGGTGCTATACATTTGACGCAACGTGCGCACGGCGAACAGCGCTCCCAGCGTCCACTCGCCGGTAACTACCTCATCGCCCGTTTCGTTTTGGTTTGGGTAGGTGTAACCCACGCCCGAGACGGTTTCGTTGCAATTTATGTTATCCGCACTTGCTGTAACAGTGTATTTGTAACCGCCGTACCGTCGCACCTGTCGCCAAAGCTCGAACGGCACGGTTAAGTTGTAAGCGTCCCTGATGTCCGTTGCCAGCACGCTTAGGCCCCAAGTGTGCACATCGACGGCAAAGTAGCTGTTGATCCGCGGCATGCTGTATTCGCTGGGTTCGTCCTGCGTCTTCGGCGTTTTTGCTTGGTCCCAGTAGTCGTAGTTATAGGTGACCAATCCGCCTTGTATCACACACGGGGAACATTCGAATCTGGTCTCCTCGCTTTCGTCTTGTTTGTTCGTGTACAACGTTACGTACGATTTCAAACACACATTCAAATATCCAGATGTCAAGTTTTGATCCATCTCATGCAAAAGGTGTTTGACCCGCACCGTGCTAGCATCTCCTGCAGGTTTTGTGGTGTTCCTCACGTACGAGAGCACCGTAGTGCTGGGTACGACACTCTCCAGTTTGCGCACCGCGGCAATCGTGGAGGCCAAATTTTCACTGGAAAAAGTGCGTCCGGCGATGCACAACGCGTCGTCGCTATCGACGTTGGGCGCCGTTGTGATTTTTGTGCAAACTGTCGGGAGAGGCATATAGTACATCACGTGGCCTAGGTATTGACCGTTTTTTTCTTGCAGGGCCACCATCATAGCGCGCACCGCTTGCCACGCCTTGAATGCCACTCTGAATCCGTAGTCGGACCCTGTGAATTCGTCGAACAGCAACGGGCCCAAAATACGCCCCCACGAATGCTCACCAGTGACCGGTTTGAAGTCGTCGTAGGTGTAGTATAACTGGTTTTTGGCATTTCGTGTTATAATTTCCGTATCCTGATGCTTGTACCAATCATCAACATTCCCGCATTTCTGATGATACGAGTTCGCCCATTTTTTATCGGTGTCATTTGTTTGCAAAACAACGCACCAGTTGTTTGGTATACCATCCGTGAAATAATACTCCATTACTTCGCGGTACATGTACCCGTCGGATCCGGCGATAGAGGTCGCAAGATTGCCGTACAGATAGTTGTAATCCGTGTATGTGGGGCCGCGATTGTTGGTGGCTTTATCTTCCACGTAATTCATTTCGAACGTGTCCGTCGACAGCAGGTACTTCAACCACTGAACCCCGTAATCGTATGCCTCGTCCGAGTACCTTGTGTCGGCTTTATCCATCAGACCGAGGGCGATCATCATGGTGGCGGAATCGTACAAATTGACCGATTGCGTCTGCAGCACAATCTGCGAAATGGCGCTAAAGCGCTCTGTCACCGCCGTCCAGTTTGGCGGACTGTACAGTACGTTGTAGGCCTTTCCGTGGAATTCGTATATACTGTCAAAATAAGTGTGGTTCACCCAGTAACTTCGCGGCATACCCACATCGAGCACGCCGTAGTGCGGGTTGCCGCGGTTGTACAGCACGAACTCGCTGTATATCGACGGCGTGTTCGTCGGACTCGGCGGCGGCGGCGCGGAGATGGGCGACGCGGTGATCGGAATCGCGCGTTGCGTCGGAGCGACGGTTCGCCGCGTCGGCGCTCCTGTCGTCGCGCGCTTCGTGGTCGGACACGGCGTCGGGGCCACGGACGCGACCGTGTGCACGCCTCGCCGATACACCAACGTGGTGTCCACCCACACCTCCATCGCGTACATGGTTCCGTACGTGTCTTTGTCCGCGAAGAACAAAGGGAACGCGCGATCCATGTGGTACGGCAACGACTCCGCGACGCGCGTTGCGATCGCGCGATCCGTGAACATCGCGACCATGCTGACGTCCACCGTGTTGCGCGCTTCGTCGTGGTCCACCACCTCCACGTTCACCGCGCGGTCGGCGCTTGAGTACACGTTATACTGCGCGACGCAATCGCGAACGAAGTCGCTGCGAAATCGAGCGGATTGCGAGTTCGCGTAAAGGGCGTAAAAGTCCTTGTCGAAACTGGCGTTCAGACGGGTTCGGTGCAGCGTCTCGGTGGTCGCGTCATCGTTCTGTGGGTAAAACACAGCCAAACAAACGAAGACGATCACGGTCACGACGAAAAAACCCGCGATCCCGAGACCGCATGCGCGTGTTGTTACCATCGTACCATCGGACGCGCACGGAGTAGAAAGCGCGCGAGTGTATCTATACAGCACCACGGGTTCATGCCGCGCAGGGTGGTCCGATTGGCATAAAAAAACAAAAAGGGCGTAAAAGGCCTTGTCGTAACTGGCGTCCAGACGGGATCTGCGCGGCGTCTTAGGGGTCGCGTTATCGTTCTGTGGGTAAAACACAGCCAAACAGACGAAGACGATCACGGTCACGACGAAAAAACCCGCGATCCCGAGACCGCATGCGCGTGTTGTTACCATCGTACCATCGGACGCGCACGGAGTGAAAAACGCGCGAGTGTATCCATACAGCACCACGGGTTCATGCCGCGCAGGGTGGTCCGATCGGCATTAAAAAAATCCAAAAAGAGAGGTCGAGCATGAACGCGTTTTGCGAGGAGAACGAAAAGAAAAAAGAAAAAGAAAAAAACACGCCCATTGGGCGTACGAGTTACGAGGAGAACGAGCTGCTCGAGAAACATTTGGGGAATCGCCCGCAGCGGATGGTAAGGAACTTGCGATGGTAGAAACGAATTTCCACTCGTAGCAGCCAGTACGTTCGAACAGTGTTGGACATGCGCAGGTGCGCATCACAGCGTGTCGCAGGGGTAACCTCAGGCGACGACACGGGTCACCGCATGGTTTGGTGCACGGCGTCGACCAGCGCAATTCGTGTCAAAGGCAGCGAATCGACCACCAGCAGGGCCGAGCAACCATAAAAAGGGCACCGACCCTCCAGACTCATTCATTTTCCGAAACCCCCTCCGACGCACCAGTCACCTTGAAAGGAGACGCTTGGCCCTGAACCACCAGTTCGCGATTTGTGACGAGCGCTTATCACGCGCACCACCATGCAACCCTCTTCTGATGAGTCCGACGAGTCGCAAACTACCGACCGTCCTGTCAACACCGAAGCGGGTGACGCCGCGATCCGTCTTCTGAAGACCCGTCTGGAGGAGTGGCCGAATGGCGAATGCCCCACCGCCGACATCGAAGGCTCGGGCTCCTACGAGCCCATTCCGGAGCTGGCGAGCAGGGTGACGCAGGTTCGGGCGAAGGATGAACTGGAGAGGCGTCTCGAGGGCATCACGAAAACCATCATGTCGCGATCGTACTGCTCGATCTGCCGCGAGCACAAGGCGGAGAACGTCAAGCTGTACCGAGGGTGCCTTCAGAGGCTTTCCGTGCAGCATCTGGTGTGCGAGGAGTGCTTCCGTCGGGACCACACCCCCTGCTGCCCGGTGTGTAGGCGTGACCGTCCACCGACTCCCACGGAGCAGAGCGAGGAGCTGCGTCATGACTTTTACCACTCGGAGTGCCAATCCTGTCCGCTGTGCACCGACCCCGCGATACGCACCGCCCAGGGATTGCTGGAGCACGTGGACACCGAGTGCGCGGCGGTCGTGTCTCGCGTGGTCTCTGTGGACGTCCGAAAGCTGAGATCGCTCTTGGAGAAGCAGCGCTCGCGGTGCTTGACGGAGCTCTGGGCCCTCCCGGAGACGGCCTTGACGATCCAGCAGGTCGTGGACAGTAAAGTCGAGCCGTTGAAGCGGGAACTGACGCGAGTGAACGAGGAGTTGGGAACGGAGTCGCAGAACAACGAGCGGTTGGCGATGCAGCTGTATACGCTCAGGGATGGTCAAACCGAAGAGCTCAAGCGTCTGAATGAAGAGTTGGCGTTTGCGCAGCGTAGGGACCGGCTGTTGAGCGAGATCAAAAGAAAGCGGGACTACGAGGTTAGAGATCTGAAAAACCAGCTGGAGAAGCTCCGAGAGCAGGCCGAGAACCATCGGAGCGAACGGTCGGAGGCGGAATCGCTTCGCGCGGAAAACAAGAAGCTCGAGCAGCACTTGGAGAGGCATCGACAGTCGATAGTCAGTCTGAGTAGCAAGCAATGCGAATTGCAGCAGAGGTTGGTCGTCATGACTGAACGGTACCGGAGAGTGTCGTTCGCCGAATCTCGGGGAAAGTGCAAGCGGCGCAGGGAGGAACTCGCTTGAAGCAGTCGGGCAAGAGAGAGAGAGAGGGCGGACGGTACCGTTAGGTAGAACCGTAGCCGGACATGCTTTTCGTTAGCTATTATCACGGAACCGTTTTTTGTATAAATTGATGCATCGTTATTAGGGTATCGAGCTTGCATACCAGCGGAGTTAACATCGTCATGGAAATTCCATTTATGAATGCGAACTTGCGATGATGAAACGAATTTCCTTCCGAACAGTGTTGGGCATGCGCAACTGCGCATCGCAGCGCCGCGTATAAATACGGCCGGGCACGTGCATGGCACGGGCGTATTCGCCGTAATTGAATCGCGATTTCGTGCACAACCGCCCGGAATAGAACCCTTCGGCGCGGCTGCGTGCGAACGTGCCGCGATGTTTAAATTGACGCACGGTACAACGAGGTTCCGGAGTTGGGCTTGATTAGGACCGAGTAGAGTATAAATACGTGTGCATGCACGCGTTGCAGTACAAAAAAATCAAAGTGATAATTACGGAAACAAAATGTCAATTTGTGATAATTCACAGGGGCAACTTTGTATGCCCAGCAAAAATAAAAACATTCAAAATTCTACATCATGGGTTACAGGAATAAAAAGAGGTAACACGACGATTGAAAAAAGAAATCTGGTAACAATTCACGACGTGTCAAAAGTTTTATTGTCGAACTCGGAATTTGGTGATAAATATAAGTTTACTCTCACAAGCAAACAATTAAGCGACACATATCCAGCTTGCAGTGCGGACAAGTGTAAATCTACTGATCGTGACACGGAGTGCATGGACAAACATTTAGATACTCTAACCACGCAAGGGAAATCTTTTGCTTGTCTATGGAATGCTTTTGTACAAAACGCAGTAAACTGCGTAGACCACAAATCTATAATACTAAGCATTTACGAATATCTTAACTTGGTAATGGAAACGCCAACTTACACTGCGAATTCGTATGCAAATCCGACGACGGTAAAACAGTTACAACTCGTTTGGAGGTTACTAGAAGAGTTCAAAATACCCGACTGCGTTCCACTCAATAATGAAGGTTTCTTTGAAACCATTTGCTGTTTTGACAATGAAGCTATCAGAGATGGTAACGATTTGTTATGCCGAGCAATCGTACGATGGCACGCGCGTGCTTGTCTAAAGCAAAACGGCAGAAGTCTATTGGGCGATATAGCGGGCGGAAGCCACGACTTTATCAGTCTTTTTTTTAACAGTGAGAAATACAGGAATAACGAACCTTACTTTAATACATTGAAAATTACTGTAGATGGTAACCCAATTATGAATATGTCTGACACAAAGCATTGGTTGCCAAATCTTGTATATAGCGAATATTGGCACCTGGATTTGTCACACGATGGGGTTGGATCACGCAGTAACACTTTTGAGGAAATGACCAATGACACGCGCCGCAATTTTTATTACACGGACCCCAAAAGCTACAACAAAATTACGAGCACTCAGTTTTAATCAACGCACAATAAAACTTTTCGAGGTTGGTTAAGGCTATGATGTGGATAATTTACAGGGTATACACGTCTGATCGATTGGCAACCGAACGAATACTATAGAGAACAATGCAGAAAAATTCCACCAAGTCTAAAATTCACAAAAGTATTAGACCGCAACCGTGCCTGGCGAACATAACCCTGTGCAGTACAATTGACCATCATCTCCCACTGATATCGCCACGGTGTGGCACGCACAAATTTCTAATATCGAGCCCGATTTTACCCTACGTAAATAATACCGTATTAAGAATTTCACGTGTCATGTCTTCCATGGGATGTTTGCCAAAGACTCCAATATATTGGTCCGCAATTCGGATTGTTCGATGTTACCGATCAACTCGCTATATCGCTGTGTATTGATTTTCCCTATTTACTTCGCCACGATACAAATGTCGTGTATTAGCTTTTTCTTTTTGTCCAGTGAAGACTTTGTGTTTGCAATTTCATTGGCATTATTTTCCAAATATTGTTTTGTTACCGCATCCATAGTTATAGTGTAGGCTCTATTTTCTGTAGCTGTCAACACACCGACGGTTCTGCACATCGCATAGAAGGAATTTATATCTGTGCGCGTGGCGACAATATCTGCGCTTTCCATGTTTATCGAAATATATATATATAAATATAATTACGTAAGTTTTGCATTTTGGGCGTAAATCTTGATCCAAGCGCAATATGCCCAGCACATCGGTTACTCTAATTTCATCTAATTTCAATCATTAGTATCACGTCTTAACTCTTCAAGTATATCATCCCGTATTGTAACGTCTTGAGCATACTGCGCCGCGCCAAGTTGTATACTCCTACACGTTTGAGAGATGCGAGATCCTTAACGAATCTCCTCCACCGCGCAACTTTTTCTAGTTTGTGTATTTCGAAGTCGAAACCGAAGAGTTTTAAGGTGGAAAATGACGCTACGCCAAGTCCCGCCTCGATCGTTCCGCCGGGTCCTAATTTCTACGGCCGCGACATTTTAACAACACGTGGACGCGTTTCGCTGAAGTGCATCATCATTATAACAAATCCGTGCACGTAATCGCGCTTGCATACCAGCGGAGTTAACATCGTTATGGAAATTCCATTTATGCGTGCGAACTTGCGATGGTGAAACGAATCAACTGCGCATCGCAGCGCCGCGTATAAATACGGCCGGGCACGTGCATGGCACGGGCGTATTCGCCGTAATTGAATCGCGATGGCTCACCCTAAGGGGCACAACAGCTCGCACCCGTGGATGACGGCGCGAGCTAAACGAGCGGTCCACACGCACATCACCCCTCGTACCGCCCAGCGCATGTTGAATCCGCGCACAGGCGCCTTCAGCGGTGAGATGCTCCGAATTGATGAAACGCTGCGCCGCTTGGGAGACAACCGCATGTACGAAAATCGCCGTAGCGTTAGAGATCCGCGAACCCACGACCGGATGGCGCGTACGCTGTCACGGGAGTTGGAATTTTACGCGGAGCTGTGCAAACACAGCGCCCGGATGCCAATCCAGATGACATGGCGGCCGTGGTTTTACGATCACCGCGACGCGGACGAGCGGGCGGCGCTGCTGATGTGCTTCGCGGTCATCCTGACGCGGCGCACGGAGCAACTTTCGACCCCTGTCCGACCGGCGTCAGTCCGGACGTGTCAACTGAACTCCATCGTGGCGCAGGGCGCCGCCGCGGCGCTGGACGGCGAAACGCACGTCGTACGCGCGAGCGTGTCCGCGTACGCCGCGCTGCTGATGGATTTGGAACGTCCGGACTGGCACGATTGATTTCGACCGGTGCACCAGTCACTGATATCTCAACCGAAGACGCGAGTGTGGAAAAAAAGACAATCACGCAACGCGGCGGACGCGCGACACCCGTATCATGTATAAATGCTGTCCAGTTCCAGATCGTTACAAAACTACCGGGTAGGTCGACACCGCGTATAAATGGGGCCTACGGCGCACGCGTTGACAATGGGCGACGGTGACAAAAAGGACGCAAAATGGCTTCATCGTGCCAACGCCGGTGCCTGTTTGGTGTTTGTCGTGCAGCTCAACGTGCTTCTTTTACGCACTCCGCCTGGGACGGTGCAGCTGCACGTTCAATACGCGCATTACAGCGACGACGGCGAACATCTTCGATTGGCGCGCGTCGAATCCATAGAATTCGACACTGTCGTACTGACCATGATCTTTTTTTTATTTAGCGCGGTCTCCCACGGATATCGGCTGGCGTCGTACTATATGTACCCCACAGCTCCTGTAAAAACTCGCGTGAACTGGTGGAGATGGGCGGATTACGCCGCCACGGCGCCCACCATGATAGTCATCGTCGGTATCAGCGTAGGTATATTTGAACTTTGCGAATTGATCAGCCTGTACGCGCTGATGTCGGTCATCATCATTTTCGGCGTGGTCGTGGAGTGTCTACACCGCGACGCGTACGCAGAGCGCCCGCGCGGTACGACCGTGGTTAGTTTGCTGATGGCGTTTGTGCCTTGCGTATGCATCACGTTCGTGTGCGCCACGGTTGTGGGTATCGCCGTCAGCCTATCGCAGCTGAACCCGAATCGAGTCGAGTACCTGTCGTTCGTTACGACCGCTGCCTATCTCTACACGGTCGCGTGGGCGATCGCCTTGCGCGGCCTTAAGTACGAAGAGCTAACCAAAACACATCCGACAAACTCCGCTGCCGACACGGCCACGCTGAAAGCAGGGATTTTTACCGTCGCGTTCGTTCCGTACGGTATGATGTGGATCTCCATTTTTACGCGTTTTGCGCTGGCGCTGTCGCACGCCGACGGCGATGTGCCCGACAGCGTTTATTGCATCGTGGCGGTCATGTTTATCGGATTCACCGGCACTTTCCCGGTAATCCAGTACTTGGAAACCTTTACAAAAAGGGTGACTGCGAGTAGAGCCGAACTGCTCTACGCGACCGCCGGCGTCGCGAACAAAGTGGCTTTGGGGTGGTTCATGCAGATGGGCGTGCAACGCGCGCAGAGCGCGTCCTCGCGGTGAATTCTCGGTAAATTAATTAAAAAAACTGGTGACGCATGCACCAACCTTTAGCTCCAAAAAAGTAGCATCTACGAACGTGGGTGAGCCTTTACGTTTCCTACGTTTTGTAGAAATTGCCGGATATGCAAGTAAAACGGACATACACTTATTTCGAGTTTGTATGTGTAATCCCACCACGTACTAGGTATTCGGTGTTACTCGCTAAAAATACAATGATGGTTTGCGGGCGTACGACTAGAACAAAAACTGTGCAAGAATTACGTAAACAGAGGAGTGCGTTTCGTATATGAATTCATCACACGTTCGGAAGGCCCAAGTACAACGCGCGGCGTCCCGGCGATTGCACCTGCTAAATTGTTTAAAAATAAACCACCGCAGTGGCCTTGGGCCTCGTGACGGTGATGGCCAGTGAACTAATTTACGCATCACGTCGGACTCGTTTCGGGCAAGGGCGCGGATGCTGGCGCCATCGCGGTATCAACATCGGGCTGCCAAACTGGCAACGGTGCCGGCAACACGTGGTCCGAGGAATCTGTGACGTCGGCGGCGACGTCTTCACCGCGCGGCTCGTCGGTCGACGACGGGCGCGTCCGGACAGGGGTGTCGACCGCGCGTGTTGCTGTGCCGCCCAGAAGCTCGTCCAGGTTACGCTTCGTAACGCTGGCGCGCGCGATCAGAGTCGACAGCTCCTCGGAGGTTTGCCGCAAACTTTTCCGGGTGTGGAATTTTAAATCGGCCGCAACGCTGTTCGTGACGAAACCGACCAGCAACCACACGATCGGGACCGCCGTAATGCGACGCA
>LGRX02013501.1:0-26199 GCA_001247695.2 Cymbomonas tetramitiformis | reverse complement strand
ATTCCACTCAGCGATACCAAGGTGTGTGCAACGAGAGTGCAGCCACACGGGAATATTCCACTCAGCGACACCAAGGTGTGTGCAA
The DNA here is from genome assembly GCA_001247695.2 of Cymbomonas tetramitiformis. Lineage (NCBI taxonomy): Eukaryota > Viridiplantae > Chlorophyta > Pyramimonadophyceae > Pyramimonadales > Pyramimonadaceae > Cymbomonas > Cymbomonas tetramitiformis. The sequence goes on along the minus strand of LGRX02013501.1, from coordinate 26,114 downwards.
CGAGAGTGCAGCCACAAGGGAATATTCCACTGATACCAAGGTGTGTGCAACGAGAGTGCAGCCACACGGGAATATTCCACTCAGCGATACCAAGGTGTGTGCAACGAGAGTGCAGCCACACGGGAATATTCCACTCAGCGACACCAAGGTGTGTGCAACGAGAGTGCAGCCACAAGGGAATATTCCACTCAGCGATGCCAAGGCATGTCGGTTAATCTCTCCATTTAACCGCATTTGAGTTAACCGTATCCCGCATCGAGTTTATTGAACTCAGAGTTTGATTATCCAAAGAGCGCACCAAGTTTTTATCAGTCCTTTTAAGGTTAACTCCAGGCACAGTGATGATAAGCTCTACGCCACACTGTAGTGCACTAGCTTCGCGCACCTGGGCCCTCGTCATATGCCTCAGTTCTCCTCGCTTTTCAATTTACTCTTCAGCCAGAGCAGGCACTAAAGGTGCATTCCTCAGTTGCCTTGCTTTTGCCTTCTGCTCCCGGTACTTGTTGCTCAGCACCGCCCGGTGCCCTTCATTCCATCGTCTAGGCATGAATATCCTCACCATCTCAGAGAGCTTGTCCTGCTTGCTCTAGTCCACCTGATCCGGCTTGTAGAGGAACAAGTCCTTCTCCTCCTGCAATATATCCCTGGAAGAAAGGGCTTGCCATGGCTGAGACCTGCTTCCCTTCACCACGCGACGAGGACCCACATCTGCTGGCAGCAGACGCATGTCTGAGGACAGCTTCTCGTTCAACTGTTGTTCTTTCATCCCCAGTCTGTCCTCCAAAACGCGAGAGGTCTTCGACTCCTGGGTCAGCACCTCGGCGTGAGCAGCTTCGTGCATCCCGGTGCCTGAGCACCTGGGACATAGCCACTCGCCCTCGGGAACCTCTGATTACACCGGGGTGAGGCACCATAGATGATACCCCTTGTTGCACGCGTTGCACAACGACATCTCTGCTTCCCCGTCAGCCTTCCTGCGCACTTCACATGCAAGATGTTTGTTGGGTACAGCTGCGCGGCAGTCATACTGATCCTTGACCTGCATATGGCACGGTGCAATGCTTTGCACTGTGCTCTTCTTCTTGAGTCTGGCGGCGTCCTCGAGCGCCACCACACCATCCCGCTATATCTTCACCAGCTTAAGGATGGCTGGCTTGGTTGCTACCTCCATACCACTGCGAGGCTTCTGTCTGATGTACACGAAGTCCCCCACCTTGAACTAATGTGGTTTGGGTTCATACCCACCACCCCTTCTGCCTTCATAAAGTAAGGTATCTCGATGTTGCGCAACCTCAAGACTGCAGCCTGGGGGAAACCATCCAGAGTAGCCTGCACAAATGGGGGGAAACCATCCAGAGTTTGATAGGTCGAACAGAATTGGAGGGAAACCAGGAGGACCTCCGATGACTGCCACATCAGCAGATATGTGAGCATGCAGTTAGAGTATAAGTGAGAACTGATGCAGATCCTACCTGATTGGTGGTTGCAGTCTAATGATTGCTTACGTGAGAGAACCGAACATGAAGTGACAGTGACCTGTGTGTGTGTGTCGATTTCGAGGTAATCCGAGGAAACCGAATCGGCACAGTTACTGTTTAAAGAGCTGGGTAAGCTCTTTGAGTTCAGTTTCGAATTAGTTAATTGATGCAGTCCATCTGTAACTTATCTTGTAAGAACAAACAAAGCATACTTATGTAAACAAAGACAGATCCGTATAATTCTTGTGAAGAATAGTGTTCCATGTGTAGAGTAGTGTACCCCAACTTTCTACCGACTTGAAAGAAGAATGTATCCACTTCTGACTAGAAATGATTTTCCCTGCGCAAATGACGTTTCAGTTTACTTGAATATGGGAATTGGTACTTAGTTCTATACATGAACCCGTTCAAACGTGCACCCTACAACTAATGAATTCTCCGGAACTTTCCGAAGTTCGGGTTCTCAAACAATTCTAAAAACTTCTACCTGAGTAAATTGATTCACCATGGAACGCAATGCTACTGACATTCATAAATGAACATGGAACAAACACATTTAATAGCACATTTGCAAAACAGCATACGGCAAAATAAGTGTCCTTGAGGACATCAATGCTGTAAGTATCTCAAAACTAGCTCACCCTATTTTGCCCAGTTATAAATAAACAGCAATTCACAAAACTTCTGAAAGTGTTTCGTTATAAACAAAACAGTCTCTCTATACCTGAGACTTTCGTTAAAATACAACCAAAATACATCTTGGTCCGCTAGTTTTCCATTGTGTGCATCTGCACAACCTGACTATTTAAACTGGAGTCCACGCAAATCACGCATGAACAAGGCCATTCCTCGAGCTACTTTCCCGAGTTAGCCTGTGCAGCCGGTACCTTTTGACTTTCTCAGCCTTTCTTCACTGGTATACGTGAAAAATATTTTTTACCTTGTAACTACCGTGCTCACAGTAGTTTGCCTTTTGCCACAACCTTGAATTTTCTAGCTCACTCCGCCTGAGGCTCAGGTGCCGGCTCAGGAGCAGCCTCAGGTTCAGGGTCGGCTGGGGCCTCACTAGCAGGCTCCGGAGCCGGCGAAGGCTCCTCTGCAGCTGGCTCCGGCTCCGCCATATCCGCTGAAGGAGACTCCGGACCCCCAGCCTCGGGTGCCGAGCGGGCAGTTGAAGAGTGGTCAAGAGGAGGAAGTGCAGTGGTCTTCAACCTCCCACTCAACGACATTACCTCCCGACTGCGAACATTATTCAGGTACTGCATATCCCGGATGCGCTCCTGCTCCCACTTCTGGTGATCATAAAAGGGTTCCCTGCTTTGGATTCTCCTAAGCATGGCCTGTCAACAAACTTACAGACACGGTCAGCACACCAAATTGTTGGGTGACCTTGTTGGGTGAGCGGGAATGAGCCAAGAACTGACCAGCAAAAGAGCTCGTAAAATTTTATTTGGTATACCGTGCTATTGATTCACGAGGAAACCTTTAAGCTCCAGGAAACACCCACTCGCAGCGTAACACCCGACTTCGGTCGGGCTCAAAGGAAGATGCTGTTGAACTCGCGTGAATTTTTTCCGGGGGATAGCACGTGAAGTTCAAGTGATATAATTTAAACGAATCCCCCTGTCTCCTACTGCACTTTCGCTTTCCCCCTGCCGTTCCTATTCCCGAATATGAATCAACGCTCCTCCCTCAGGCGTCGGCTAGTGTTGTAAGAAGGAGGTATCAGAACGCTCAAAGCCAGCGTTGGTAGTTATAGAGTGAAGGAGCGAAGGCTGCAGGAGCGAGTGAACAACAGGGCTGCTTGGTAATATAATTAGTCCAAAAGCATCCCAGATTATCATCAGTTGGGGGACAGGACGACACCTGATTCTCCGAAGTGATGCGCTTGAGTTCCCTGAGTCGGAATTCGCGGTTCAAGCTCTTCGGCGGCACAAAGTTACGACTGCGCAGGACAAATAAGCTTCATCAAAGGCGAGGTACAGAATTTTCGGTTATTTTAAGCTACTAGAGTAGAAATATGCAGGCCCGTTGCTAAAATTTGTAAGACAGTGTTCGCTGGAAAAGAAAGCGTCGTGGTAAAGAAGCAGGTGAGCGCAGGAATAATAAGAAAGGGACAAGGAGGCAAAAAGGGAAAACTCCAGGGCCACTCACTCACCTATCGAGCATTGGGTACTGGGTCATGTCGATGCGAACGCCTGGCTTAAGCTGCACAATGATAAACACCAATATATCACCAGAAGAATATTGCCAACGTCAAGTGGCTACCTCGGACAAGGACAGACGAATAAAATGAAAAAGGTCATAGGCCGAGGAAATGTCTCACCTGCAAGGTGGAACGGAACGGGAACTGCTCGGTATGACTACCCCCGTGTGAAGAACGCGCATCCCCAGGGTCCTGGCGCATAATTTTTGACATTTTCTCCAGCAAGACACGGTTTTCCAGCTCAATCTGAGAATAACAGCAGGTCACGCACCGAGTCAGAGACAACTTGAATGAGTGCTGCCTTTGACATTAATACGCCTAGCTTTCAAATTGAAGTAATATTTTCGCTCTGGAAAGCAGCGTGTACCTGCGCGAATCGTTCCTCCTCAAGTTGTGCTTTTTTCTGTTTCAACTGCAAGTGGGGCATTCGCATTGTGATGGGCTGATTATTATCCAAAGTGGTGAGTCTGGGATCGATGGCTGTTGTTTTCATCGTTCGAAGTTTGTCACGATGAATCTTCTGACATCTTTCAACCCACCTGTCCAGCGAATCAGGGGAGCACATCAGTCCGTCTGAGCACAACTTGGGCAGTATCAGCAGTGTACCACCACTATGCGATAACCTCTATTTTCGGCAAAAACACTTCTAAACAAGTCAGCCAAAGGCAGATTTCCAAGTCACAGGACCACCCAAGAGCGCTGCACGCAGATACTGTAACATCTGAGCAGCGCACTATATTTGTACCTGTCGTTGCAGAGTCGGTTATCTACTGGTAAGGCACGACGCCCTCGGTCTGCCATCACTGCTGAGTAGAAAGGATGAACAAGAGGTGTCGCGTGTATGTGGAAAGCCCCTCCAAACAATTATCTTCGATATACCAAAGCTATGTGCTGAGGCGACGCTCTGAATGAGGAAGTGTTCTCTTGTGTTCAAAGACGCGGCAGGAGTCTAAATTTGTTGGGAAACAGTCGCGTGACACCTTTGTTATACAGTACAGTAAGCCTTATAATGATAATGGCGGTGGTCTCGGTCAATTATCATTATAAGGCTTATATCATTATAGGACTTACTAAGCCTTATAATGATAATTATCATTATAGGCCCTTATAATGATAATTATCATTATAAGGCTTGCCAACTTGGTGGTCTCGGTCGGGTATCATTATAAGGCTTATATCATTATAGGACTTATCATTATAAGGCTTACTGTACTGTACTAATACTTGTGTCACCGTATAAATGATAATCTATAACGGAGCTTGCAACTGTTACGACGCGACGCGACGCGACGCGACGCGACGCGACGCGAGCACGCGACGGAGCGGAGACTGCGCACTGCCGATGCCATGTACATATGATTGATATGCCATGCCATATGCCATGCCATCCCATGCCATGCCATTGCCATATGCCATGCCATGCCATGCCATATGCCATGCCATATGCCATGCCATATGCCATGCCATATGCCATGCCATATGCCATGCCATATGCCATGCCATGCCATATGCCATGCAACATGCCATGCCATGCCATGCTATGCTACAGTGCCCACGCGATTTTAAGCAACAACCGTTTTCGATCCAGCGGCCTGCGGGTAATTGCTTATACTGAAATCGGCCGATTTTCCAGCGCGCAGCGAAATCGATTCGAATTCGATTGCTTAATCGAATCGAGTTAAATCGCTCTACGATTGGGCAGTAGCGGATGTAATTTCGCAGCCGATGGAATTGCTTCCTTGCGGGATTTCAAAGGACAATTGCAGGTCGTGCACAACGCTGTCAGTTGCTTAAAACCCGGAATCGAAAGGTCGGTGGTCTGATTTCTGGCGCGCTGAGAATTGCTTATGCGGGTGAATTTTTCGTGGTCTTTCATGTTCCACAGGCATATAAAATGGAATTTCGAAACGATTACGACACGGATACACCCATAACCTAGTGCCAGGTCCGTCGCAAGCATGGCACCCCGAGTTTTTGCAGAATTGAAACAGCTTAAAGTGCTGGATTCGACACTGTGACACTCAAAACTGTCACATGTCACTTCCTATGGTAGGCTGGGTGACCGTCACCAGTAGACGGGAAACACCCGTTAGGTATTTATGTATGCCTCTCTTTTATCTATCACACTTTTACCGTTCTGATTCCGTAACCCTTAACTCAGGGTTTATCTCACCAGTTAGATATATATTACCGCCGGACTATATATCTGCCACGTTTGGCCCCACTTGCGCTTTATTTAGCCACTGCGAGATTGCCACCATGAGTGGCTAAGCTCGGACGCCTGGGATGGAGTGAGGCGCTCCGCGCGTGAGAGTGCCGGCAGCGTCACGGGTATGGCCTAAACTTTATGGGTTGATTTACGGCACGCCGCACCGGTTGGAGAACGATTTTCTTACGGGTCTTAACGTTGGATTGGTTTACGTTTTCTGGTTGGATCCCACACCGTTGCGTATTGGCCGCCGCTACCACACGACTTCCCGGAATTATTTGATCTCTCACGGCTGCCGTATCGGCGACCCGCGCGTTTCTTGGCCGCCCGAAACGTGCCGCACATCTCACGTTTCATTGCCTCACTCCGCCCCTTCAGTCCTTCTCACTATGGTTGCTTCTACTCGAGCCACCGCTAGCATGGCGAATCGCCGACGCGCACTAGCCACGATTTTTGATTCAGCAGCTGCGAGACACGCTCACACTCCAGCCACACCGCCGGCAGCTCAGCCGGCTGCCAATTCAGCAGGTGCTGCGTTCCTAGCCTCGGTGCGTACACTTCAACGGGAACACTTCGACATGAAGGTCTCCAAGTCCGTTCGTCAAAAGTTATTCGAGGACAAGAACGGGCGATTTTCAGGGACTGAGTGCCACGCGTCCGCGCTCTTCGCCAGGATGGTCTCTGCGCTGCAGACGGCGTTTGTCACGGAGGACATTGGTTTTGCACCCCTTTTCCTGCTGGACGATGCTACCCTTCCCGTCCGCGTGGAGGCCAACGGCTTGTTGTTCTCCGCGCTTGAGCTCATGGTTGACCCCACGTCACCCGCGGCTGACTGGATGGACTCCTCACACTCCACCTTCCCGAGCGACGGTAGGCGGGTACTGCTTGAGTTTGCCCGCCGCATGATCCCGGCGGGTGACCCCTTTCAGGGTCAAGCGGACATGTTGGGCATCCGCATCTCTACGGGCGTGGACCCGCATGACAAAATCGGCGACTTCAACGCCGCTCTGAAGGCTGCGAGGACGCGGGCAACACTCCAGGATGAGGACGTGAAGGCGCTGTTCATCAAGTCCCTCGACACCGTCTTCTACCAGCCGGTGGTGTCACGGTTGCTTCTCCACGATCAACGAGCCGCTCACGACCTTCTCACGATTCAACAATGGGTGCGTGAATGCTACTCCGAGCACGTGCGGGCGGGCACCGCCACGGCGTCCGCACACCGCTACTCTCACGGCACGCATTTCATGGAGGGGGCCGCCGATGACTCCGGTGGACCCGGCGAGCTCGCGGACTTGAGGACGATGGTCCTCGACTTGAAGCGTCAATTGGCCGCATTCCTCGACACCGCCGGGTCCGAGCCGTCCCCACGGGGATTTACCCCTCGCGCGGACAAGCCGGACCGCCGCGTCAAGACCCGCTTCGCGGCCTCACCCCTCCCCAAAGGGGGGAATTGGTCTCAATCCGTCTCAAGGAAGGTGGCCTTCCACCGCGACAGCGGTGCGACCATCCCGTACTGCCAAAATCAGGTGTGTGCTAAGGGGAAGGCGAGGCATTGGCACCGGGACTGCCCGAACGGGGGCAGGACCGGACTCTCGGCCTTGCTACGCCTTCGCCGAGGAGGCCGAGAACTCCGTGCTGGCCGCGAAGTTCCGAACACGCCATCGACAACGGCGACCCCGTGGAATTCGACGCCCTCTGCATGCTTGCGGGCGGGAAGCCGGAGGTCTTCACCGATCTTTCCGCGTGCTCGTTCTGCGAGGAGGACGGTGAGGTCCTCGTGTCCGCTGTCACCGAGTTCTCTGAGATGGCACGCACGGCTGGGGCTTCGACGTTCAACATCAACACCTTCACTGCCGACTTGCCGGTGGTATCGGAGCCGACCGCACACTCCCCACCCGCGTCGGTTGAATCCGAGGAGGAATGGACCGGTCCGCCGAACCCCTTCTGCCCTCCCGCCACCCGCACATTTGCCGATTTCATTGAGAGCACGGGGATTGCATTGGGGGCGCCCGACGAGCCGGCCGCGAGCATGAATTTGCTCTCCGCGGTTGAGGCACCGGAGCGCGTGATGGACTACAAGCCCGCGACCTACTGTACGCCACGAGCGACGATGACGACGAGGATGCCTCGGTGACACAGCCGCGGCCACGTTACGGCTGTGGGAACGCCATTCCGGGCTTCGGGAGGTCTCTTCTCACTTCGTCCTTGGTGTGTGCGCTGTTTGTGATTTGTGCCACCGCCGCGCCGCACATCGTTGCCGATGTCGGTGGTGCCGGTGCGCGCACATGCACGGCTCCACCGGTCGGTGGTGCTACGTGGACTGCCTCGGCAGTCCCGGCTACGGAGACTTCGCCAACTGCAATGGTTCGTAACGATCTTGGCGACGCGGTGGGTGGTGCGAGCACGGCTGCTATCCCGCCACATCGACAGACGCGGTATCGGGAGCTGCGGCAGGGATTCCACACTCTCCGCAATGTCCCACGGCCACCATGGCTATATGACCCCGACCCTGATTACGTTCCGCCGTCACCGCCTTACCCGCCACCACCGTACTCGTCCGATGACGAGGAGCCGAGCTCTGGTGACCATGCGGCTGTGATCGAGGATTCAACAATTTCTTCTACGAATGATTCACCACCGGCCCCGGAGGCCGGCAACTACTTCACCCTCACGCTGCTCCGAGCCGGACCGCCAGCTCCGAAGACCTCTAGTGGATGAGATCGATCACACCGTGCCTGCCTAGAGATTAGCTATAGAGTAGCTTCCTAGATGTGCAGAAGAGCTCTCTGAATTTGAGCTGTGTTTAGGGTTTTGGCACCTAACAACAGTATCTGACAATCTTTGCTGTGAGCTGGGACAGCCCTGACCAAGTGTACATGCCCCCAGTTGTGCTACAGTTTCCTCCTGAAGTTGAGTAGGGAGTTTGTTGCTTCGTTTCACTACTAGCTCCGGTCACCACCCTAGGTGGTGTGCTGGATTTGACACGTGACACTCAAAACTGTCACATGTCACTTCCTATGGTAGGCTGGGTGACCGTCACCAGTAGACGGGAAACACCCGTTAGGTATTTATGTATGCCTCTCTTTTATCTATCACACTTTTACCGTTCTGATTCCGTAACCCTTAACTCAGGGTTTATCTCACCAGTTAGATATATATTACCGCCGGACTATATATCTGCCATAAAGAATTATTTGATGCGAACTGCTTGACCGCTGAAATAGAGTATGCGGATGAGAAACGCTTGCTCCTAGGAAAAAAGTCATGGTCACGACGGACAAGAATCTCAAGATAACGTTATGATAGCGATGGCGACGAAATGCCTCTGTGATGAAGAAAGAGATATCTATGAATATATATATATATAAGTGCAGGGGCGGAAACGGACTACGTTCAGGCTTCCGGTAGACCTTACTTGTATGTATCCATATTATCAGCGACACCATGCAGGCAAACAAGCGGGCTGTCAGATGCCCCTATCTAGTCCGTGCGTAGTGATGGAAACCGCCAATCGGGCATATATACGTATGTAGATACAGTAATATAGTCGTGGACCCACCTCCCTGGCTAGTGACTCTCATTGAATCTCGGACCAATGACATCGTAGCATTTGTAAATATCTTTATACACTTGGCTGCATCGTCGTGTCCACACGTGGACAGTTGCTTAAACTTCGAACCAATCCCATGTGTGCATGTGGAATATTTATAAATCACACCTTGTACCCCGTGCTTACACGTGTGCGTATCCTTACCTTTAGAACCAATCACAAGCCTCCGTTCATATAGAATCCTTACGTTTACTTAGTTTCTATAGGTTCGCATCCCTGGCATATATGACCCACGTAACATGTAGGAAGCTTCCTCCTACCTCCGTTTGGTTACTTTTCCTTATTTATACCTGGCGTATAACTCTCAGGGCCAATAATCAACTACCATCTTTTATATATTCACTGTGGGCATTTATAAGCGAAAAGAAACCAAACGATAACCATCTATAACCAAAAGTAAGCGACAGTAACCGAAAGTAAGGGTTCGATTCTTCGTAGTGTTGCGCAGAGGTTTGCACTGACCCATCCGCGAGGGTAACGTTCAGAGGCGTTCCCGATTAGCGCGAACCGTGAGGTTCAATATCTTGACGCACTCACTGGAGATGAATTCGTCTGAGGCGCCAGAATCCACCAGCAAGCGCACTCGCTGTCCTTTCAGCAATGCCCAGAACACCAATAGTGTAGCAGCGTTCCTTCTTTGTCCCGAACGGCAGTCAGCTGGCTGTCCTGGTTCCACATTACTTGACCATCGCGTCGCAGATGTGCACAGATGGCTGCTCGCACTGGGTGATGCAAACGTACGCGCTGCTTGGACCGGATAGGTCTCGTACGAGGTGGTGCAGGTTGAGGAAGAGGATCAGGACCAAAATACCACCCACCCTCGCCAGGTCGCGGTCTGCTTGCCGCTGCCGCTCCTTAGCGCGCCGCTCCTGTCCTTGAGCGCGTCGTCTGGCGCGGCTCTGCGTGCGGCTTTCCAGAGGGTAAGAGCGGAGGGGTTGGAGGACAATCTCATCCTCCTCTTCCTCCCCTGAACTATCTTCTGGTTCGGAAATTTGAGTGAAGGAGGTAGGTTCTTCTTCCAGTGGAGCTGTCGGAGCGTCGGTGACGTTTGCCGGTGCTGCCACTGCTTCATCACCTTCCAGAATCGGCCGCAGACGGTGGCGTTGCTGTTTCTGAATGGTCAATAGCAGTTCCAGGTGGGTTTCCTCCTGGATGGGTTTCAGGGGAGTCGGCTCCACTCCTTCTGTCACCGTTGTCAGCACACTTCGGGTGCCTTCCGATCTGGCGGCGGCCAACTGTCGCTCCATCAGCTGCTGCGTGAAGTTGAGCGACCTCTGGGAGTCCTCGACGTCCGAAATGTCCCCAGAAGTTGCGGGCTGAGAACTGGAGGGAGATAGGGTCAGATCCAGAGTTGCCTCTGGATCCGCATCTGATGGCTGAGCGGAGTCAAGGGAGGGTTGATCAATATTTCCTTCCGATGGTAGAGCCATGTGAGCGGCCTCCTCCGCAGCTTCACTTTCTCGTTGATTCCATTAATGCACCCGGTATAGGCTGCACCAGCAGGCGTCTGGAATTCCCACATCTCCACCAGAACTTGGGATAGTACCGCATTCGGTCTCCAGAGATAGCTGAACTGCTCCTTCGGTTACCGTCAGGTCAGGGGTGACCTTCCCATGCCATCTTTACCAGCGGTGGCGGTATCTGCGCCACTCTTCCGGCACCCACGCGTCTCTCCATTTCTTTTTCTCCTTTACCAGCGACGCCACGGCCATGTGCTCCGGGTGCGTCATCTCCCTCCAAGCCCGCGTGCGATCCGCCAGCGACTCTGCCCGAGGTCCCGGTGATTCATCTCCCAACCTTGTAACCTCTGCTTCATGCCGCAGTCGCTCTCGTATAGTCTTCGGGGTTCTGCTGCGAGGTTTCCCAGTGCGCTTGCGCGCCGCGCTCGGGGTGCGCGCTGGGGTTTGGGTTATTGCTGCATGTGAGCACACTGCATACCTCGGGGATGTACACAGCTGTACAACCCTTCGAGAGACCTTTCCAACGATGTATAGGACTTGTGGGTGATGAAGAAATACTCGCGGTAAGGAGAATGTGTGATGACGTAGGTGTCCCATTTGATACATCTACATTATGGTGAAATTGTTTTGGGGTCAGAAATGAGTGTTTGAGGGCCAGAAACAGTGTTGCAGGGTCAGAAATAGAGTTACAGTAATCACTCGGTAATAAGAAAACCCGCCAATAAGAAAGTAGCCAGCTTTTTTGATTTCTTCACAATATTTGACACATAACACTCCATATTTAAGATCTCTATATAAATAAGAAAGTTGCTAGGCTGACCTAAAATTCCTGTTTTCTTAAAATCGAGTGTTTACTGTATTAGCTCTTTGTACAGTATTGGAACAGGAGCTTCTGGCGGAATAGTGATAACCAGGTCATGAGGCGAAAGTGGTTGCGCCATCGAGTCGAGATAAAATGGTGAATAACCAGTTGATGCAGAAACGGTATTGTTAATTGCAATCTCCACCAGAGGCAACTTGTCCTCCCACGAATTGGCTGAAGTATCGTTGCAACAACACCTGAGGATGAAAAAAAATACTACTTAATCAGTTTATAAACCAGAGGATGGTGAAATCATATCATGAATCAACAATTTGAAAAATACCGGAGGATGTCCTCAATGAAGGCATGGCTCCTCTCATTGGCAGCATTCGACTGTGGATGGTGTGATGACGTCATGGACAATCTCGTACCAGTAGATTTCCACAGTGTCTGCCAGAATGTAGAGGTGAATCTGGGGTCTCGATCTGAGATGATGTTCCTCGGAAGACCATGGAGCTTGAAGATATGCTGCATATAGATAGAAGCAGTATGCTGAGCTGTCCAGGTCATGCTGAAGGGAATGAGATGACAACGATGAGAGAATTGGCACATTACCACAAATATACTGTCGTGCCCATTAGTGGTGATAGGCAGGTCAGTGATCCAATCAAGAGATACATCTAGCCATTTTGTCTTAGGCACGGAATATCGTATATGTGCCTGACCATAAGGCTTGTGTCGCCTCGTTTTCTGGCGCTGACAAACGGGGCACTCCCGAATGTACTTGATGGCTGCCGTTGTCATTCCTGGCCAATAATACCGGCTACGCAGAAGATGAAGCATGCGATTTTTGCCTACATGACCAGAAATAGTGGCTGAGTGGCACTCATGAAGAAGAATGTGGCGAAGTTGTGTGATCTCACCGTCATCTGTGGGGACTTTAGCTGTTGGTGGAATGTACAGCTGTCTGCCATATATGGTCTTACGATAGATCAACCCCTGAATGAGCTCGAAGCTGTAGCTGCTGACTGACTGTGACGAAGTCGATGATGTCAGCTTAGCCAAAATAGTCTGTGCAAATGTGTCACGATCATACTCGGATATAATGATGTCGTGTAGCTGATGAGCTGATGAAGAAGATATAAGAGCAATGAATGTAGGATCTGCAGATGGAATGACCTCGCTGATGTCCATATGATGAAGACAATCAGTAAGTTCAAAAAGTGCAGAGATACGCGTGAGTGCGTCTGCAACCTTATTCTTCTCGCCAGCAATGTGCTCTATACGGAAGTTGTATTCAGAGAGCTCATCCAACCACCGTGCCTGTTTGGGGCTCAGTGTGGATTTGGTCTGGAAATAAACCAGTGGCTGATGATCTGAGCGTACAATAGTCTCAGGAGCTCCCAACAAGATGTGGCGAAAGAATCGGAAGCCTTCCACAATGGCAAATAGCTCGATCTCAGGAATAGGCCAACGTCTCTGTGTATCGGATAGAGTGACGCTGTGATAACCACATGGCTTCATACCTTTTCCTTGATCCTGGAGTATTACTTGACCAACGTGTGTGCCTGATCCATCGACCTCCATAATAGATGGCAGTTTCTGATCTGGAAGCTGCAATACTGGAGCGTTACAGATGGCACTTTTGAGGTTATCAAATGCCTGCTGCTGCTCAGTTTCCCAGACAAACTCTGCATTATCTTTAAGGAGACGATTGAGAGGCTCGGCAACTTTGGAGAACTTTGGTATGAATCTCCTAAATTGACCGACCATGCCCAAGAATGACCGAAGGGATGACTTGCCATCTTTAGCCATACGGCGTAGAGGCTGCTTTCCAACGGTGGGACCATAAGACACTGGAGGCTGAATTGCCATGACTGCTCGGATTCTGTCTTCGATGATGGATAGGCCTGCTTCAGAGATGTGATGTCCGATAAAGTCTATAGATCTGACGAACAACTCCACCTTGGAAGGCCTGATGTAGAACTGGTGATCTCTGCAACGCTGGAGGAACTGTCGAACATGCTTCACATGGCTGTCAAAATCTGGACTGTATACAATAGTGTCGTCCATGAATATGACAAGGAACTGGTCGATGAAGTCAAAGAATGCCCGGTTTCCTACACGAAGTGCTGTTGCAGGAGCATTGGTCAATCCGAAAGGCATAACTGTCCATTCATAAGAACCGTATCTGGTGCGAATAGCAGTTTTATGAATGTCGTCTGGATGAATGGGGATTTGGTGGAAGAACTGGTTGAAATCAAATCTACTGAACCAGCGTGCTCCCTTAAGCTGTTCAAGAAGGGTATCATGGGGTGGCAACGGATATGTGTCCTTTATGGTGATATTGTTAAGGGCACGATAATCGCAACACATCCTCCACTTTCCCCCTGGCTTAGGAGCGAAGATGATTGGGCACCCATATGGTGATGATGATGGACGAAGGATACCCAACTCGACATATTTAATGATTTGCCGTTTGAGCTCCTCCATCATGGGTACTGGAATGGTACGTACTGGCTGTGATGGTGGCTTATGCCCAGGTTCAATGTTGATTCGATGATACCCACCTTCAAACCGTTCTGGCCTATGACCAGCTGGAAGATCCTCCTGGAATATGTCTGAAAATTCTTCTCTCACTTGATCACGTGCTGCTGTGACCTCGGGGTCTTCCATAGTGGTGTCTGAGTCTGATGCTGCAAAGACCAGTTCACCGTCAACCTCTGAGAGAAAGAAGAGATAAGCTACGGCTTCTTCAGCCGAACCACTGGATCGAATGCGACGAAGATGCTTTCTCATGGTGGTAGCGCTGACCAATTCCATTTCAGGAAGGTCATCTGAGTCTGGAGTCTGCTCAACTCTGGACAATACTGTGCGAATACTGGAGCCTGATGAATGCTTCCTAGTGATCGTCAGATTTTTGGTCTGAAAGTCAATGTGTGGATTCCTCCTCTCCAACCAATCTTGACCCAGAATGACAGTGAATGGTTTCATGTCAATGATGTAGAAATCTTCTGTATCCTTATACTTGCCCAAAGAAAATGTAGCCTTGGGAAGATAGGATGTGCATGGTAGTTGGCTTCCTCCAGCCAATCCCACTGAAAATGATGAAGAATCTGTGGGAGCTATACCAAGCTGAGCAGCGAACTGTCTGTCGATGAAAGACGATGTGGCTCCTGGATCTACCAAAATGTGAGTACTCTGTCCATAAACTTTCCCTTTATACAACAACAGCTTCTTCTGTGATTTCAGCTGTGCTGTTTGAGACTGCATCTGTGCGATGTGTTCTGTGGGATTGTCCATCTGCTGAAACTGCAATGTCAGACTGGAAAGGACTTCTTCTGAGATACTCTCAATCCGGCCACTTGCTTCAGTGGCATCTTCAGGCTGATCTACCCTCGGGGTGCTCTCAACACCGGTACCTGCGCAGTACCCTGAGAGTTTCCCTGAGGAGCTGGAGCTGATGGAACTGGATCTGGAGTTGCAACTGCTGCATTGATGCTGTGCTGACTCTTCAGTTCCTTGACCAAGGTGTTGATCGTATTGATGAGTTTGCCAGACCCATCCTTAGCACCCTGATTCTTCTGTGGCTGTCTCTGATTCTGAAAAGGATTCTGAGCTGGTGGCTTACCCTTGATCTCCTTTCCATCATTGGTCCTGGTGGCAAAACAATCCTTCTCGATGTGACCAACACGACCACAACGATTGCAGGTCTTATCATTCTGTGATTTTCCTTTTCCTTTTCCTTTGCCCTTGCCTTTACCACCTTTTCCTTTGTTCCGATTCTGATTGGAGTTCTGGCTGCCACTCTGATTCCAATTCCGATTTCTGTTGGATCTGTCATATGGCTTCTGGCCACGTCCTCTGTCCTTATCCTTCTTGGCTGGACCTCCAGATGACTGCTCCTTCTGACCCCGATAGTGAAGGGTTTCTGATTGCTTTGAGTGAATGACGTAGTTCAAATCAAGCAATATCTGTGTGGTTTCTTGCCACGACAGATTGTTCCTCTGCTCTTCTGTCAGGTATCTGAGCTGGAACTGTCTGCGGAGATCAGAATCCATACTGGTGACGAATCTGTCCTTTATTAGCACATCATTTAAATCAACTGCTGCTAAAGAAGCCAGTGATGTAAATGTGCGCAAATAATCTGCAAAGGTTTGGGTTCCTTGAGTCAGTGCCATTAGGTGTTTCTTGGCTACTGATCTCTTATGAGGATTACCAAATTGTCTGAGGAACGTCTGTCTGACCATCTCATAAGTGGCATATGGTTGTTGTGCCAAGACCTGGAAATAGTGTCTGTCGTTATTCTGTATGAGAGTAAGAAACACTGTGATCAAATCCTTATCATTGACACCTGGATAAGTGAACTGGAAATATCTGTCCACTGTATCCAACCAGACCTCTGCGTCCTGTCCTGATTTGAATTCCCTAGGTGGTGTCATTTTCACCTTGGGGACCAAACTGGGTGGAGCTGGTGGAGCTGGTGCTGGTACTGAATCTGCATCTGGGTCTACAAAGACCATCGGAGGACTGTCTTCTGTATACTCTGCTTCTGGTGCCTGAGGCTCATTGGCAGGATCCTTGTACCGGCTCATATCTGGTTTCATGCGACTGACATTGTCATAATAGCCTATGTGGTCATATCTGGTTAGTGTATCGGCATAACCAGCAATCCACTTTGGAACCTTAAACCGACTGTATGCATCGTATGAACCAAGTATGTCGAAAAACCAAGTCGAATGATCTGGGTTGATATCAGGAATCTCATGCAGTCATGCTCTTCCTCTTCGATAGTAACCATCTAAAAACAAAACACAGCACAAAAAATATTTTCAGCTAATTGTCTAACTGTGTGTGTGATTTATATGTTATATATGGTATATCGGTATGTTTACATACATGTATTATATTCGTACATAATAATGAGGTAAGTATATATATATATCCACCTTCTTCCCCCCTCAAGGAAGTGTGTGATATAGTGGCAGTTGTCAATTGCCAATACCTCAAAATAGCATGCATTCCTTATAGGAATCATTTGTCACAGTTCTTGGGTTGTTGCCCGATACATAATCATGTTTGTGTCAAAAACAACATGATATGTTAATGCTAAATACGAAGTTTATCGAAATTATAGTGGTATTTAGGGCATATATAGTTACAGTGGCCCTTATACCCCATAATGTGATTAGGGTGTTACATGGTATCAGTAACCCTGATATAGGTATAAAATAAGCAGTATAATGTTTTTGCAAAGATTTTTAAGCAAAACTGCATTTAATACCTACATGAATGTAAGGTGGTTTTCAGGAGGTACGTTACACCCCTGTTACACACATTTAATTTTTAGGGTGTTACAGGGCGTTACACATGCTGCATAAATCAGGGATTGTTATTTGATAGGTAAATATTCATTTTAGCAAAAAAAATCAATCCGAAATTTTCAAAATGTGTTTTACGTACAGCATTTTGAGCGATTTATTGTTACAGCAATATGTATACCCCTACATATTCCACACCCAATATCTAGGGCGTTACACGAGATATGACATGTGTCATTATGATTTCCTGATACCTTAATAGGTATAAAATCATAATTTTAAATAAAATGGGCACACATTTTTCATTTTGAAATCATGCGTGGAGCATTTTTACCCATTTTACAGCTTTTTCAGCTATCTAAAATATTGCCTCGGTGACATATCTCAGTGTATATGTGGAATGTAAAGTACAGAATCACTGGAAGAAACTTCACGTTTGCACATGACAAATTTCATAGCAAATAAGTGAGTTGTGCTGTATATCAACATTTATGGTTGACAGCATTCTGGGTTTTACTGATTCAAACCCATGCACAGCAAATGTACTTTTCTGATTATGTATAGATTTATCAACTTAAGTGGGAACATCCACTCAGGAACATCCACTTCAGTGATATTTGTCAACCTATGATTTGTTCTGAGCATAGGTCTGTGCTTTTAAGATTTATCAAAGTGATATATCTTATTTAGAACAAATCTGGACTTTGCTGGATATAATCACAACAACTCTGACACATCACATTTATATGTGGGTGTTGTCCTTAACACTATTGTCAGATATCATGTAAATACTGATCTGTGTGTTGCATGCAATTGACCTGATCAAGTCTGATTCAACTGTCAATATGCAACGTAGTTGTTGTAGTTGCTCCAGCGATGATATGTGGGATGAGACGAGTGGACTGCACCCAACAGTTACCAGCTGTTTTATGGGTGCAGTATTTTGCCTTCGGGTCTGGAGATAACTCCATCCAGCCCTACAGCATGTTGTCTTATCCTGTTCCCTTATGTATCGCCATCATTGACACTTTCCACGCACATGTGTTTGGAAAGTGGTATCCATATTACCATATACAATATAGTTGATCTATTCACTCTGAGTCAGTGAATCTCAACATGTATAATGAATGCTAGTGTATGTGCAGTGTGTAGTACTGCTGATTAGTACTTATGCCAGTGTGTGTGTGTGTTTACTTGTACACACTCTGCAGAATATGTTCTGGGTATCACAATATCCTAGACAATTTATCATGCAAGACAGTCAGCGTACCATGTACTGATTACATCTAACATGATATATCAAGTTTAGGGATCATTGTAATTTCATGCTAATCTCATTACAAAATGAGTTGCTGGATAGATTTTACATGAAGCTCAGGTGAGCATTCCATCCAGTAATCCACCATAGAATGTACATGTGATCTGGAGAGCATCTCGGCTCCACCAGGACATGACAAACTAATTATGGTGTTAAGACTACTTTCAGGCACCCTTTGCTACATGGATTCGAATATAGACTAGCATTCACTGCAATATGCTTATGCTCTATGTACTACAGCTGGTATCGTGATCAAGCTGTACAGTATAATAAAGCATGTATGTACAATTCACAATCAATGCAATCATTCAGCATAAGATATGTGCATGGTATAAAAGTGTATGCACTGCATGTTGATGATTGCTGTGAGTGAAATAAGTGTATGTGTGTGTGTGCTGATCCGCACACACATGTTGTGAACAGATCATTGTGCTGCTAATAAGCATAATGCTGATGATTAAAGTATTTGTGCAGTCATCAGACCACTTTGGAATTTGCTGCAGTATGATAATGATACATTCACAGCAACATAGTGGTAATGTATCCAAAGCAGTATGTATCCACAGCATAACGATCATGTGTCCACAGCATTCCTGCATGTATACAATCATTCTGCATATGATTTCGACGCGCGTATACATATGTGCTTCTAACTGCATGTAAACACATCAAAAATTGTACGCGCTAAAATCGAGCGTTCTTCGCATGTGACGAAATCATGAAGAACGTATATCGTGCTGACAGGCCATAAATCATTGTACGCGCTGGTATTGTAAACAGTGCGAAGGAATTATTTGCAAAAATCGCCGATGTACGTCGCATACGAATGCGAGCACGCTGCTGATGAAAAGCATGTATTGTCGTCGCCATTCATCAGCGCATGATACGAGCGTTGATATGTATACGAATCAAAATTCTGTCGATGACCACTATGTAATATATCATTCTGGACAATTTTCGAACATGATTCATACAAGCGCGCGCATGCTGCGATTCACTTCTGTAAAAATATGCGACCATCGCGCATACTGCCATCTGCAAATTAGTGACCATCACGCTGTCGCAAACGCGTGCATATGATGGTACAATCTCGGAATCGAACGAACTTAACACTCGCGACTGATCATAAGCATCATTAATATCCACTGGTGCCGGTAACTGATCGAGCAATTCTCAACACAGCATAAGATCGTAGAGCTACAAAATTTTTAAAATTCTGATACCCTGTTATCGAACGCTGAACTCTTACATGCAAGCCCAGATTCCAACATGAAAAAGTATGAAAACAGCAGTAAAATATATCCGTCAAAATTGATATTATATCACAAAATACGAATTATTGTGTGTACAAAAGCTGTGAGCAGAACTGTCTTAGCACTCTAGCACTGGCACGCGAACAGCCACCTAGTACTTGCGAAGGCAAAACAATAATGAGTCCACTAGCCTGACCTTCGGTCAGAGTCTACTTATATCTCAATGTCCTGTCACATTTCCCAAAACTGTAACGGGTTCTAGCCCTTAAATCTTCATCTGGCCAATGGAAAGTCATTATCCCATGCCAGCTCTAACAATGTTACCGTTTACCGCATTCTGACTGACACGTCAGCGGCAAAGGAGTCACTGCCATCTTCGTCTTATCATTCCCTGGTCACCTGATGGTGACTATATCTTCTCTGACAAGTCTGCATCTCACAGATGGTCATCTTCGTAAAGCCTGTCATGCTGTCACCACTGTCATGCGTGTCACCAGCTGAACAAACCCGGCGCGGTACCATGAGAAGCCGGCGTTTGTTACAGCTGTCGCAAACGCGTGCATATGATGGTACAATCTCGGAATCGAACGAACTTAACACTCGCGACTGATCATAAGCATCATTAATATCCACTGGTGCCGGTAACTGATCGAGCAATTCTCAACACAGCATAAGATCGTAGAGCTACAAAATTTTTAAAATTCTGATACCCTGTTATCGAACGCTGAACTCTTACATGCAAGCCCAGATTCCAACATCCCCCATCTGTAGCTGCTGCGTGCAGTAGCACAGACTCAAATGTGGGCTTGCTCAGCATACTGGGTCGTATCACCATCTGCCATGAACTTGCCCAAACTGAAAGTGAACATACCAATGCCTTCACCTTCTCCGCCTTGTAACATTCTGGCTCTGACCAGTGGGTTCTTGAACACCAAGACCCACATACACCTGCGGCCAATAGGTCCATGTTCCAGATGCCAAATCACGTGCAAGCGTCCTGTCTGACTCAATCGTCTGAAGTACGCAGCCCTGCTCTCGGTCATGTCTGTTAAATAGTAAGATGGAACATGGACACATGCCACCACACGACTGGCCATTACTGCCAACGGGAACGCGATATCCAGCGCTGCGAACCAAGGCGAAGTCACCACCGCGTCACAGACACCATACTTCTCCTTCCATATGCGATAATTACCCGGCTGAAGTGCATCATGCGCCTCAGGCCAACCCAACTGAGAGTTCCAGTCATTGTTCATGAATCTCAACTGCGGCCATTGCTCTACCATCACCTCACTGATGACCCCAGTGCCTGCCCACGGGTCCCACACGCCATTGACGGACTTCCAGTCCACCTCTGTCGCCAAACGCCTCACCTCAGAGGGCACTGTGATAACCGGTTCGAGCCCCCACTGCAGCGCGCTGGCTTCTTTCACCTGAGCCTTGGTCATGTGCCTCAGCTCTCCTCGTCTTTCAACTTCTTCTTCAGCCAGCGCAGGCATAAGAGGTGCATCCCTCAGATGTCTTGCCATGGCCTTCTGTTCCCGATATTTCTTGCTCAGCACCGTGCGATGCCCCTCATTCCAATGCCCTGGCATGAAGATCTGCACAGCCTCAGAGAGCTTGTCCTGTCTTCCCCAATCAATCTGATCAGGCATGCCCAAGAACATGTCCTCCTCCTTCAACAGCATCTCTCTTGATGAAATGGCATGCCAAGGCTGGAACTTGTCTCCCTTCACCACCCGACGAGGACCCACGTCTGCTGGCAACAGGCGCATCTCCGCCGACAGCTTCTCATTCAATTGCTGCTCCTTCATGCCCAATTTGTCCTCTAGGGCACCGGAGCTGTCGTCTTTCTGGGTCTGCACCTCGGCATTGGCGGCTTGCCTCCCCGTGCCTGAGCACATGGGGCATAGCCACTCGCCTTCTGGTACTCCATCCAGTGCTGGGGTCAGACACCACAAGTGATACCCCCTGTTGCATGCGTCACACAACAGCATCTCTGCCTCCCCATCGGTCTTCCTGCAAACTTCACATGCTAGGTGCTTACTGGGAACGGCTGCACTGCAGTCATACTGATCCTTCACCTGTAGGTGACATGGCGCGATGCTCTGCACGGTGCTCTTTTCTCTTAACTTGGTGGCGTCCTCAAGCACCACCACACCATCTCGCTGTATCTTGACCAGCTTCAGGATGGCTGACTTGGTCGCGACTTCCATGCCGCTGCGGGGCTTCTGCCTGATGTAGACGAAATCGCCCACCTTGAACTGGTGTGGACTAGGCTCGTAGCCCCCACCCCTTCTTCCTTCGTAATGTAATGTATCACGATGCTGTGCGACCTCCAGGCTGCAACCAGCGTGTACCATCAATCGCCTCACCACCTGTGCTCTCTGGTGGAGGTCTTTGACTCTGGCATCCTTCTCGTCTTCGACCTCAGCAGCAAAATCCATGCTGGGCGCCCGTTTCAAATCAGGAGGCACTACTGCTTCCTGAGCAAACAACATGGTGAACGGCGCCACCCCCGTGCGTGGACTCCTGGCGTGCTGCATTATAGCTCAGCACTAGTGGCCAGAGCTGCTCATCCCACTCATAATCGAGACCCTTATCCAAGGCAAGCTTCTTAAAGCAGAACTTCATAGTGCGTACCACTCGCTCGGTCAGCCCATTGCCTTCTGGTGAGTCTGGCGAGGTGACTCGCCGGTCAATCAGGCAATCTCTGCACAACTGCTTGAACTCGCCTTCAAACTCCTTACCTCCATCCACCAAGCATTCTGCTGGCGCACCAAACACAGCCAGGACATGACTGCGAAATGCCGCTGCGATGGTGCTCGCCTCCTTGTCGGGAATGGGCACGCAGACTATGAACCTGGTGTAGTGCTCGGTCATGATGAGCACTCGGTTGTTGCCAGACTTGGTCTCTCTCCTCGAAGGCCATGCCAAATCCAGCGACCAGCGATACATGAACGACACGATCTCCAGGGGGGACAAACATGCCTCCTCTCTCGCATAATGAGTCTTCACACGCTGACAGGTCTCACACTGAGTGACCACAGCCTCCACGTCTTTCTTCAAATCAGCCCACCAATGGCGCTGCCACAAAAGATGCTGCGTCCGCCTTATGCCCCAATGTCCCGTTCTGGAGTGGTATTCCTTGACCAACGCGAGACGGTCAGCCGGCTTAGGTATTCTCACCTCCTTGCCCGACATAGTGACCATGTAGATCTCGTCCGTGGCCTCGTCCCAACGATGTCGTGCTGCTCGCCTCCTTACTCGGCGAACTTCCTCTTCGGGCAACCTCACTCTACCATTGGACTTCAACCATCTGAGGCACCATGCATCATCGTGTACATCTCGATGCTTGTCACGATCTACCTGCTGCTCGGCCACGCTGGCCATCAGGTCCTCGAACCTGGTGGTACACGTCAACCTGGGGAGCCTCATCTCTGACTCTCTGGTAGGCGGACTCCAGGCAGGCACATCCACGTGCGCTGCTGGGATCGCGCCCTCCTTCACGAAGTGGTTCTCATGCCTCTGACGATACTGCGCCATGGTGTAGAGCTGCCACTCGTTGTTCTTCTTCTTCTTGGTTCCAGCCTTCTGTCGCTGGGCTCCAATTCCTTCTGCGCCTTTCTGCCCTTGCGAGCACATTATCCGCAGCTTCTCCTCCCAGTCGCGATGGGTCATAGTCCTCGCCACCTGCCGGGTATATGCGTTCGAATTCTCAACCCATTCCGCCAGCAAAGCTTGCCTCTGCTGAAGGTCCGACCTCTCGTGGTCTGCCCAGTTGTTGTCTACAGCGATGGGCTGTCCTGGGGAATTCTCCGCCTCTGGGGATTCCTTGCTGTGAGGAAGCCCCTTCCTGCTTGCTTCTGCGACTGCCATCAGCAGTTCCATTGCTCTGCGATCCATGGCCAGGCCCAGAATGCTCGCCAATTCTACGTCGCTTAGGCCATCGGCCATGCGTAGCTCACTTGCGCTGTAGCCCATGGCTCGCGTCTTCTCTTCGAGGTTAACTTCTCGAGATTCTTCCTCGGCGTCTTCGCCGTCCTGGTTGCGCACCACGGTGCCCATCCTCGCTCTTCTGAACGCTCTTGACCCTTGCGTCGCCATGATGGTGGGTAATGCCCTCAATGGTTCTCCCACCACGTTCACCGCGTAGTGAGGCGCGCGGTCTGTCCTTATCACTGGCCTGGGATGCCAGCCCTTGCATATGATTGACGATACAATTCGTCCTTCTGGTCTCACCACCTTGCTCATGACGGAGCGAAACTGGTGGCTCTGGAACAAATTGCTCCAATACGCCCGCAATCGATGTGCGTAAGCGCCTGCTTGTGCTGCATCAAAGGACACTGGTCTACCAATGACGCTGGCAATGTACGGGAACACCTCGTCCCTGATCTTGGTTCCAGGTCTATGTGACAACGGAGAGACATTTTCCAGGATATAGCCTGGAGGCCTCTGCCGCTGCAGCTGCTGGAGTGTGGACAGAAGCCTGACCACTTCATAAAATAATTTGCTGTGCCTGCCATCCAGGCCTGTGAGTGTTCCAGCAGGGGAGAGATCCTGACATGGGAACCCACATACCATGACCCACTGGCGTCCTCGAAGAGCTCCCGCTCGTATGAAGTCGGCGCTGGTGGTCTCGCGCAGATCTTGGGGTAAAGCCCCAAGCTCTATTGCATGGGGCGAGATGAGGTCAGGGTACCGTCTCAACAATGCCGCACACCTGGCTCTGGCAACTGTCTGACTGCTCGGGGATATGTCCTGATACAGGTAGCGATCCACCTTCATCCCACTGCGGAGCAACATTTCTAGCCCAGCACAAAGGCCTCCACATGGCTCGTAGCACACCACGCCTTCCTGCCGAGCTTGCGAGAAGAATCGGCTGCTCAGCACCCTGGTGTCGACCTTCTCGGGCTTCAGGATGCGCTCACCTTCAAAGTACTCATTGCTGTACACAGCAGGGCTTCCCTCGCCATGCGTGCCTCGCGTCAGCCTAACCAGGCTCAGCGCCTTCCAAGCTGTTCTGGTTATCCTCCCAGAGTCGGTCACCAGCTCGGGCGAGTCAGTGTCGAACATGTCCCCATGATTGCATTCTAATTCCTCGTGGTAGTGCAAATCGAACAGACGATGCACTGGTCCTGTGCCCAGCTGCTCCATGGCAGCCATCCTGCAGTAGTTGGCAACCTGCACCTCTGGCGTGGCCTCTTCCCCTGGGAAGGTATCCCCAGCCAACATAAAGCACAAGT
Source organism: Cymbomonas tetramitiformis (assembly GCA_001247695.2). Classification (NCBI taxonomy): domain Eukaryota; kingdom Viridiplantae; phylum Chlorophyta; class Pyramimonadophyceae; order Pyramimonadales; family Pyramimonadaceae; genus Cymbomonas; species Cymbomonas tetramitiformis. Next base: position 1,211 of record LGRX02013501.1, on the reverse strand, counting down.
GGTCACCGAAGTCCTTCGCATGGACTTCCCCCACGCCTGCGTGTAACGCAGTCACCTTCTCCCTTTCATGCCTCGCTCCAGTCTCATCCGTGGTGGATGGCAGTGGGTAGCGAGATGGCACGTCAGCGTTGCTGTTCTTGGCGCCTGGCCGATACTTCACGGTGAAGTCGAACTCCTGCAAACTGATTGCCCAGCGTAGGTGTTGCCCTTGGAGATCAGCCTTCTCCATCAGGGTAGTAAGCGGTGAGTGGTCGGTCACCAAGGTGAAGTGGACTCCATGCAAGTACTGCCTCAACGTGCGCACTGCCCATACCACTGCGAGCATCTCACCTTTGAAGCTGGCGTACTGTCTCTCCGTTTTACTCAGAGATCAGCTGATTGCCATACAAATATATTCCTTCCCATCATCGTCCTTCTGGCCCAGCACTGCGCCAATGCCATAGGTGCTCCAATCAGTGTACAATATGAGAGGTCTGTCGTAATCGATGGGCCTCAGGCACCTCCCAGAACAGAGAGCATCCTTGAGTTCTTGGAGTGCTTGATCTTGCTCCTTCCCCCAGGCTGCCTTGATGTCAGTGACCTCCTTCTTGAGCAGGTCGTTGAGATCACACCACTGAGGATTTCTGTTAATAAAGTGTTAAAAAGTGTTAATTATGTGTTAAAAAGTGTTAACGGGTAGGAACTGTTAATAGTGGTGGTATAAATCCCGATGGTAAATAATGATTGGCTTGGGAAAATGTTAAGGAATTATATAATTCATGTTAACAGAATGTTAACAGAATGTTAACAGAATGTTAAATTAACACAATTTTAACAGAATGTTAACACTTAATCGGAGGGGTGCCGGAGGGAGTTGAAATAGGCCACCCTCGCGAGATCGTTACACATGTAAGGAATATTAACAGAAAATTAACACTTTTAATAGGAATCATACACGTGGCACTCGGATTAACAGTTTTTCCGGATACTAACACTTGGCAGACTGTAAACGGTCATAAATTAACAGATTTGACCGGATCGTCCACGTGTCATGACTATTAACACTAGCACCACTAGATATTAACAGAAATTCCAGATTGTTCCACGTGGCATGTCTATTAACACTAGCACCACTAGCTATTAACAGAAATTTCAGATTGTTCCACGTGGCATGCTTAGAGGGACTGCCGATGCTACTAAAAGTACCACTGGAACAGATACGTTCCATGTGG
>LGRX02013500.1:0-18215 GCA_001247695.2 Cymbomonas tetramitiformis | reverse complement strand
GGTTGAGCGGCATGGGACCCGATGACAAAAAACCCCCACTTCAAACAACCATAAGCTGCCCACTGGCGACAGTATGTCCCCAACAAGCTGCCGATTGATATGAGATGCACCCTCAAAAAAGAAAACAGGGACACGAGGCTTGCAAACCGCCGCATCGTTGCGCGACCGGCCCGTTGGCGATCAGCGCACGAGCTACACGGTTGAGCGGCATGGGACCCGATGATAAAAAACCCCCACTTCAAACAACCATAAGCTGCCCACTGGCGACAGTATGTCCCCAGCAAGCCTCCGGTTGATATGAGATGCACCCTTAAAAAAGAAAACAGGGACAAGAGGCTTGCAAACCGCCGCATCGTTGCGCGACCGGCCCGTTGGCGATCAGCGCACGAGCTACACGGTTGAGCGGCATGGGACCCGATGATAAAAAACCCCCACTTCAAACAACTATAAGCTGCCCACTGGCGACAATATGTCCCCAGCAAGCCTCCGGTTGATGTGAGATGCACCCTCAAAAAAGAAAACAGGGACAAGAGGCTTGCAAACCGCCGCATCGTTGCGCGACCGGCCCGTTGGCGATCAGCGCACGAGCTACACGGTTGAGCGGCATGGGACCCGATGATAAAAAAACCCCCACTTCAAACAACTATAAGCTGCCCACTGGCGACAATATGTCCCCAGCAAGCTGCTGGTTGATATGAGATGCACCCTTCAAAAAAGAAAACAGGGACACGAGGCTTGCAAACCGCCGCATCGTTGCGCGACCGGCCCGTTGGCGATCAGCGCACGAGCTACACGGTTGAGCGGCATGGGACCCGATGACAAAAAAACCCCACTTCAAACAACCATAAGCAACCCACTGGCGACAATATGTCCCCAGCAAGCTGCCGATTGAGATGAAGTGCACCCTTTTAAAAAAAAAGTTGAGTTCAATCAAGTTGAGTTAGTGTTGAAACCTGTTACTAGCTTAAAACCTATAAGAGTGTACTGAGGCGCTCTACTTTGGTAGTGTGCTAACTTTGGTACAGTTGGTACTATGTACTAACTCAGCTGTTAGTGTTGAATACTGTTTAAAGCTAGCTTAATCAGGTTCTCGTCTTTATTTGTCTTGCCCCTATGCTCACTTCATCTTCTTTTATCTATGCCACAAGAAACAACCAAACCAAACCGGAAATTCAGTAGCCAATATTGTAGAGCGAAAAACTGAGTAAGTACATATCTAGAGGACGGCGGGGTCAGGTTTCAGCTCCGTGGCATACCAGTGCCGAGGCATCAAAGCTGGCTAGCACCTTACATATCTAGAGGACGGCGGGGTCAGGTTTCAGCCTGTGGCATACCAGTGCCGAGGCATCAAAGTTGGTTGGCACCTTACATATCTAGAGGACGGCGGGGTCAGGTTTCAGCTCCGTGGCATACCAGTGCCGAGGCATCAAAGCTGGCTGGCACCTTACATATCTAGAGGACGGCGGGGTCAGGTTTCAGCTCCGTGGCATACCAGTGCCGAGGCATCAAAGCTGGCTGGCTTTGGGAGCGAGGGGATCTGATCATAGCTCAGCCCAGCGTGCAGCAGGGCAGGGCTGTTAAAGAGCCACTCGGCGCTTGTGAATCTGCTCCTCCGTATCCAAGCACCCAACAGGCAGTGAGTCAGTTCCACACTCCACGCCTCCGGTGTTGACGAGTAATCCGTATCATGGGACGGATGCGAGAAAGCAGGCAACGCGAGGCGCATGATCGGTACAAGCTGCTCACCGATTGCTCCCGGCGTAGATCTGCTCGAGGCTAGCATAAGAGGTGACATCACGCGGCATCTCAAGCCACCTCGTTACCTGCGGCGCATGGAAGAATTTCAAGGAAATGAGGCCAGAATTTGCCTGTGCATCTGTCGAATGTAGGAAGAGCTACAGATCTGGTCTGAAGATGGCAACGCTCTCTCATGACAGACGAGGTGTGCACAAGAGCACCTTACTCCGGTAACGGGTACTCGGGGGTGACAACTTGCTCCGATGCACGGCAGATTTTGATCTTGGGACTTAGTGGCCAGGGGGCCAAGGAATGCACTCTTTCTTAAATGCAAAAGGAAATACTGCATCCGGCCGAACATCGCATGCTCGTATACGCTGCTAGTAAGGACAGGTGCGGGTGGTTGCCTGTCATGCGAAGAATTTGGAGTCCAGGGGGGAACGCTGAGTCGGAAATGCTCTTAATTTGGTTTCCCTGTTCGTACAAGGGTCCGGGAATTCTCTTAGACTCCGGTATACTTGATTTCCCGTTTCCCGTCAGCGTACGCGACCCCGTGAGCTCACTCCGTATGTAAGCGTTTCGCTGCGAGTGCAAGGCAGGCTGCGCACCGTCATATCAACAGAAGTCATGTTGCTCCGGCGCAGCTTCCGGCAATCTGGCAATCGTCCCGTTTGACGTCACGTTATTACCACGGGGCGCACTTCAATATCGAAAGTTGATGTGTCCGAGCACACCAAAAACACTGGGCAGTGAATAGCCTTTTGCATGCTTGGAAACAGGAGACGCTTATCAAACTATTGGGCGGCACGACAGGCGCGTGAAAAGTACGTTGTAACGAACGAGAAAAGTGGTCAATCATCTCTACACCATCTATTCGGAGGTCGTGTGTGAAGGATGCTAAGGGCTGCCAGAGTGAGATGGTGCCAACTGCTCGAGGAGGGGAGCGCAGCCCGAGGACGGGGGCGCGAGTGCTCACCCTCGGGGAGATGCGGGAGCTTGCGTTGGGACAAGTCCAAATGCTGAGCTTTTGACGAGGCGAGCGCCTCGTCGATGTTCACGGTTCCCAAGGCCACCATTGCGGCGTGATTACTGTCCGCGGGATGCGGAAGGGTGCAGTCTCAACCGCGTGCAGACACTCCCCAGGAAGTAGGAAGTTATCCGCAAGATTCGGAGAGGGATCCGCGAAGTTGCCTCGCACCTGCAACTCAAACTCTGTTACTCACGGTTGCCTCCTCAAATTCTCTTCGGAATAGGACTGACGTGAGCTATGTCTGCATGCTTTGATTTGCAGATAGAACTGAGAGGTCGACCTGAAGTGTAAGCCAGGACGTTTCTTCCAGGCAAAAAAGTAGCGCAACATGCAGTCGAAATTAAAAAATAATGAATACACTTCCTTGTTTATTTCCGAAGAAGTGCCATGCCGCCTTGAACTCAGAAGTTATTTATCCAACGTCCTGAACTCGCGCTTTGACGCGGGCCAAGAGCAAACCCTGAGAGTGCCTAGCCAAGAATACCAACAATCGAGGAAACCGCTAAAGCGAAGAAAGTTCTGCAAAGTACCACAATTTGCGTGAAGCGTAAACGTCTAATTCGGTCTCCAAAGTGAACGATTCAGCGCGAGACACCCTCCGAGACGGAATATTGGGAATATATCTCAAAGTTCGATTTCAAAGATTATTGAAGAAAGGAAATTACCAAGGCGGAGGACATCCCTTGAAAGCTTTCCCCACAGCGTTTCAGAAGTGAAGGCGAGGAGTCACACTAGGGGACGCTGAATGTGCTATACCGTACCCTTTAATGTGCGCTAGACAAGATGAAACAACAAAGTCAATGACACCTATCAGGAATCAGATACAGCAGGGTACTCTGGCTAAGTCAAATCGGAAAAGGACTAACCAGAGAAAGGAGTTCAAGCGCGGTGGCCCGGTTCCAAACACTTCAAATCGTGAACTCGGCTCTGAAATGTTCTTGATGTGTAAGTTTTCGTCACAGCTATCATAGCGTGATGGGATTGTGATATCTCTCGCGATGTGTGAACATCAGGAACTGCACTTTACATTAAGGATGTTGCCTGATTATCAAGTCTGTCGGTGAGCTCGATACTGGAGCGGTGCTATTCTATCGCCCCACCTGCAGCGAAAAACACCTACTGTGGGCGATGATTACTCAAGCAGTTTTTTTGGTCCACTCTCTCACTTCCTTAGCAAAGTGCAGATACCATAGAAAATGAACACTGCGAGAAAACTACACTTTCTGTGCGCCAGGTGAAGGAAGTTTGAGGATGATGGTTGGTCTGAGGTGAACGTGAAGGAAGTTTGAGGAAAGCTACGTGACGATGCGATGACGGTCGGGGGGTGAGTTTTTTTCAAATTCTCGTGACACAAGTCGTCGCGAGGGTGTTGACTACATGTGTCACGTGTACAGCAGGGGGAGATCCAGGCGGACATTTTCTTGTGTATAATTGCTTCCAGTCCCCCATCCCCAGGAGACCCTCATCACGCACGGTGGCTGCGCTGGGTATTAACACTTTTCAAATGCATCGGCGAAACAGGCGTGTGTTCTGGCTCCAATATAATTCCCAGCAGCGTGATTATACCGCGATTAACAGATGCAGCCTTCCGTTAACACTCCTGAACTGCCCCATTAACACTCCCTCGCCAACGGTTAACACTTTCTTCACACCTCATTAACACTTTTCCGCCTATAATATAGCCCATTATGAAATTTTTCGCGTATTAACACTTGATTAACACCCAGTTTCCACATTAACACTATTTAACACTCGATTAACATTTTTTAACACATCATTAACAGTTTTTAACACAAATCCTTCTTAGTGTGGTTGGTGGTGTCCGGGCACCGTCAATTGGCGGTCTCCTCACGGCGGCAGCACTGCCGGCTCTGTTCATGTGTGTTAACATGGCTTTGCTCGACACCGTCACCGCCTCTGCACTTTGTGGCGTGGAGATTGCTCCACGGGCGGTGGTGTCCGGGCAGTACTTCGATTGTCAGAATTGCGCAATGGACTTCTTCCCTGGCTCCGCTTTTCTGGACTCTGGACCCGCTGACCCCGACGACAACTTCAATCTGGACTCTGGTCCTCTGGGCTTTGACACTTTTGACTTCTTCAATCTGAACTTTGAGATTGACAACAGCAACTTAAACAGTGAACTCTACTTTGTAGACCGCTTTCAAAGTGGCTAGAGTTGTTTTGTGCCTGCTAGTGGCTTGCTAGATCAGTATTAGGCCAAGATGCCTACCTGTGTGCACAGCTAGCTAGAGATTTGGGACCGCCCTGGCCAAGAGCAGGGTGGTGTGCTGGATGTGACACACCGTGTGTCACTTCCTGTTATCTGTACTAGTACGGGTGTCACAGGTTTAGGGTTTCCGGCATAAAGCCGAGACTAACTTATGTTTTATGGACACTCTTGCAATCCGAAAGTGAAAGCATTCTGACCGTAACACAATATATAGTCGTAGCTATATATCTCACAAATGCCATACAAGGCAAGCCTCCAACTCCCAATCCTGGACGTCAGTACAATCAGAACAGAGGACAACAACAGCAGAATAATCAGGGTGGTAAAAGTGAGTCTAACAAACTCCTAAAAACAGTCAACACCCTGGTTAAGGAGCTCCAGAATCAGCAGAGCATCAATGCAGCAATTGCAGCTCCAGCTCCAGCATCAGCTCCAGCTCCTCAGGGAAACTCTCCGGGTACCGGGCAAGTACCCGTGATGAGGGCACCCCGGGGATACATCAGCCTGAAAATGCCACTGAAGCAAGTGGCCGGGTTGAGAGTATCTCAGAAGAAGTCCTTTCCAGTCTGACACTTCAATTCCAGCAGATGGATACTCCCTCAGAACACATCGCACAGATGCAGTCACAGACAACACAGCTGAAATCACAGAAGAAGCTGTTGTTGTACAAAGGGAAAGTATATGGACAAAGTACTCACATTTTGGTAGATCCAGGAGCTACATCGTCATTTATCGACAGACAGTTCGCTTCTCAGCTTGGCATATCACCATTAGACTCATCATCATTCTCAGTGGGATTGGCTGGAGGAAGCCAATTACCCTGTACATCCTATCTTCCCAATGCTACATTCACGCTGGGTAAGTATAAGGATACATAAGATCTCTACATTATTGACATGAAACCCTTCACAGTCATCCTGGGACAGGATTGGTTGGAAAGACGGAACCCACACATTGACTTCCAGTCCAAGAATATGACGATCACCCGGAAACACTCATTAGGTTCCAGTGTTCGTACAGTTCTGTCCAGAGTTGAACAGACTCCAGATTCAGATGACCTTCCTGAAATAGAATTGGTCAGTGCCACCACTATGAGGAAGCACCTTCGACGTATACGATCCAGTGGGTCGGCTGAAGAAATCGTAGCTTGGCATGTAGCACGGCTAGGTGGGCCCGGATTGCACAATCGATGAAAATGACATTTAGAAGTCGCAAGAAGTTTCAAGAAGTACTTAGTGGTTAAAAGAAATCATCTAGAGGCAATATTTTATATTTTTGATAATTGTAGTGGCCACAGGGCTGCTTGCAGGTCGCGGACGGGCTGCCGTACATACATTGCATATCTTGCGGGCGCGTGAGATATACAAATGATACGGGGAAGTTATTAGACGTGGTGAGAAGTATTTAGAGGTCATCCGGCGTAGGCAATGAGAAGCGAAATTTCACATCGGGACATATTCACGGGGTGCTGGGGAGCTAATTTCGTCTGTAAAATGGTTGCAAAGCAGAAATTGCATATCTTGCGGGCGCGTGAGATATGCAAATGATACGGGGAAGTTATTACACGTTGTGAGAAGTATTTAGAGATCATACCTAGGCAATGAGAAGCGAATTTTCACATTGGGACATATTCACGGGGTGCTGGGGAGCTAATTTCGTCTGTAAAATGGTTGCAAAACAGAAATTGCATGTCTCGCGGGCGCGTGAGATATACAATATTAGAAATCACAATGTTAGAAGTCATTGCAAGTTATGAGAAGTCATCACAATGCATCATCACATGAATACTTTCACTTTGCCCTAATGATACGCATATTATTGCAGTTGCAGGAGTTGGGGCACTAGCAGTTGCCGGGTGGCGGGTGCTGGAGCTACAAGCGCATGCCCTACGGGGACATCGCCTACATTCCTAGGAGTTCGCCGTCTATCTATCGTGGCATGCTAAACTGTAACTCCTCTATCGAGACGCCCGAGGCCCTACCCAAGTCAGAGGTCATGGTATTCAATGGCGTGGGCTGCAGCTGCTGGAGCTGCTGGAGCTGCTGGAGCTGTTGGAGCTGCTGGAGCTGCTGGAGTTGCTGGAGCTGTCGGGCCTGTGGTTGCTGAAGGAGCATGGGCTGGGACTGCTGCATTTGCAAAGTCTGGGGAGCTTGCAGCAGAAGGGGTTGCAGCTGCTGGGTCTGCTGGAGCTGCTGGAGCTGCTGCAACTGCTGGAGCTGCTGGAGCTGCTGGAGCTGTTGCAACTGCTGGGGCTGCTGGAGCTGCTGGAGCTGTTGCAACTGCTGGGGCTGCTGGAGCTGCAAGAGCTGCAAGGGCTGCTGGAGCTGCTGGAGCTGTTGCAACTGCTGGGGCTGCTGGAGCTGCTGGAGCTGTTGCAACTGCTGGGGCTGCTGGAGCTGCTGGAGCTGTTGCAACTGCTGCTGCTGCTGCTGGAGCTGCTGGAGCTGCTGGAGCTGCTGGAGCTGCTGGAGCTGTTGCAACTGCTGCGTCTGGGGTTGTTGGAGCAAGAAGGGCTGGGGTTGCAGCGGTTGGAAGGCTTGCTGCAACAACGGAGGCTGGGACGCTTCCTGTCCTACTTGGAGCATCGGCACCGCCTGAGGTTGCGGCAATGGTTGCTGCTGAGGGGTTTGCTGCTGGGGGGGGAGGGTAGGTGGTGCCTCCGCTGTCGGCGCGCCGGCCGCATCTTCCCCTGGGCTTGCCATGAAGTCCGCCACTTGGCGCTCCAAGGCCCGCAGCTGTCGTTCCTCCGACAGCTTCAGCTGCTGCGTGAAGTGCTCCTCCTGCTGCTTGAGCATTTTCTGGCTCGCCTCCTCCTGCCTCGCTAACACCGCCGTTAGCTCCTCCACGGTGATTCCCCTAACCGGCGGGGCAGCCTCGGTAACCTCCGACAGAGCGACAAGCGGTTGAGGGGGGGCCACAGTGCGGGCCGACGATGCCGGCGCCGCGCCCCTCGTTGACGCACGCCCCGAGGCCGGCATGCTTCCGCTGCCAGCAGAGGATCTCCTCCTTTTTTGACCCTTTGCTGAAGTTTGCGGGCCACCACCACCCAAGCTCAAGCCCCTACCAACCTTACCCGCCGGCTGCTGCCGTATCCGCGGGAGGCTCAACCTCTCCGCCGGGTTTCCCTGGGAGTTGGCTCCCGCGAGTTGGCTCCTCAACTTCTTCCTCGGTGGGGTGCCGGCGGTATCCACGTCCTCGCCCTCGTCATCCGCCGGGACGGCAACCGCCGACGCACCACCCTGCGGCTCTGCATTCGCACCCCCTCCCCACCGAGCAAGCATGTCCACGAAGACGTAGTCATCTTGCGTGTACTTCGGCGAGGGGAAGATGTCACCCTGAAGATCCTTTGCCGTCAATTGCCTCACGATCGGAGGCAAAGAGACACCTGTGAAGAGCCCACAATCGGACGTCGAGCTTGTCAAAAAGAAATTGGGGGCTACCACTTAGACAAAAGCAATTTCACCGCAAGCATGCTCAGCATCGCCCCGCAAGAGTACCGATTCACACAAACAAAGAGAATGCCGTACCGTTCTCCAAGCCGTAGTGCTTGTGCAGGTTGAGGAGCTTCGGGAAGAAGATTCTCGCGCACTCGTACACAATGTCCGACCCCTCTTCAGTCTTGAAGTGGGCGGCACCACGGGACTTATCCGTGCTCCCCTGGTTGAGCCGGTTCATCCTGAAGATGTGTGTAAGGTGCGGGGTGGCGTTTCTGCCGTCGATAGGCCCACCGCATACGGTGAACCACCCACGGTCTTTCACGTGCAAGATCGTCCCCGCAATATACGCGCCCTTACTTGTGCCCTTGGTGATACACGACGGATCCCCTCTCGAAACGCCCCTTGGACTTTTCCGTGTACCCCTCCTTCCCATGCACCCCATCCCCCGCCACGTACACCACCGGTGCTAACCGCGGCAGATCACGGTGATGCACCCAACGGGGATAAAAAGCAACACGTTGCTCCAACGTGGCCTTCGCCCACCCCGGCCAATCCGCGGCAGCGGGCGGCTTCACGACCACCTCCGCCGGTGCGGGCTCTCCCGCCGCGGGGCTCCCCGTGATTGGGCGCGGATCGACTACCACCTCCGCCGGTGCGGGCTCTCCCGCCGCGGGACCCTTTGTGATTGCGGCGTCCTCCACGACCACCTCCGCAGGTGCGGGCTCTCCCGCCGCGGGGCTCCCCGTGATTGGGGGCGGAGCCAACACCACCTCCGCCGGTGCGGGCTTTCCCGCCGCGGGACCCTTTGCGATTGCGGCATCCTCCACGACCACCTCCGCAGGTGCGGGCTCTCCCGCCGCGGGGCTCCCCGTGATTGGGGGCGGAGCCAACACCACCTCCGCCGGTGCGGGCTCTCCCGCCGCGAGAACCTCCGTGCTCGTGGGGGCGGGAGCGTCCGCGGGTTGCTCCGCTCCCGACGGCGCTTCCACATCCCCCTCACCAACCTCGGGGGGTGTGGCCGCTTCAAGGGGCGGTGGCCACGGCAAACTCTGCTGGGACGCGCCTGCCAGCAGCAGGGCGCCTTCTTTTGCCAGAGTGTCTTTCTCCGCTTGCGAGGTTGGGTAGACCGTGCGCTTCGCCATGCACTCCGGTCTACCACAGTTGTTCACCTCTTCAATGCCTTTGGCTACAAGGCACACTTTGTGGTAGCTCGCACCGCAGTGCGAGCACTTGTGCACTCCACGTCCATCATCTTTCTCGCAGATGAAGCAGCAGTCTTCAGGTGCTGGCGGTGGGGGTGAGGGCGGAGGAGGCACGTCGAGCCCACCTAATGCATACCACACCAAAACCATGCGCGTTTACACAAGCAGGGTTTCGGGCATTATCCATACGCATGACTATAGGTTCTCCCAACATGTGATTCGAAAAGGTGCTCACCATCTTCATGCCCTTTATAGCATCTATCGTATGCTATTGTGAGGGCATGATCGAAAGCATTCCAATCTAATGATTTCCTCACGGCGGTCTTCGGACCTGGCAGCTCCCCCAGTCGTTTCGTCGCCTGTATGTGGTGCATGTTCACGACAGTGGGTTCCGATCTTCCTCCGCTAGGCTCGACGCATTCCTTGCGACCGCAGTTAAACAAATTTCTCTTTAGCCCTCTTCCCTCTTGACACTTTGGGTGGTAGCGCATATCGCACACCTGGCATCGTGTTACGAAAGCCCCCTTATCACAATAGCAACACCTATCTTCCGGAAGTACCTCTTTACATGCACCACACTGCACCGCCGGATACTTTTTATTCGCACAGGTAAAGTGAAAGCTCCTATTGCAAACCCTACAAGTCAGCGCTGGAGCTAGTTTACTGTCGCATCCATCGACATGGCAGCGGTGGTATTCAGGGGCGTTTCGGGGCATTTTCCCCGCACGGGTTTTGGCAGGCGCGTTGTTTCCGCCTCGGTTTCTTGAGGTCATTGCAGTTTCCGAAGTGCTAGCTCTAAGAAGTGTTCTTCAAGAATGGCTTCCGCTCGCTTGCACCAACTAGGGCGCTGAGACGCAGTAACTGTGCATGCATGTGTGACGTCAGCTCAGTATAAATCGAGGACAAAACCGCCCAAGCATTTCGGGTACGTCGATGGATCTGGGATCGGATCCGACATACGAGAAATGTGCATGCACGTGTGACGTCAGCTCAGTATAAATCGAGGACAAAACCGCCCAAGCATTTCGGGTACGTCGATGGATCTGGGATCGGATCCGACATACGAGAAATGTGCATGCACGTGTGACGTCAGCTCAGTATAAATCGAGGACAAAACCAACAGACTATTGGGAATAAATGAATCTCGATCGTCGTCTAAAAACCTTCATTTTGACACAATTTTCGTCGTCTAGAAGTTATTGCCACGTCATCTGAAATGTGCCACGTAAGCGACACGTAAGCGACACGTAAGTCGTCCCGCAATTTTTATTACAAAATATTACTCGAATTATTTATTTGTGCATGATGCTTTCGTACTCGGCGAGTCCCGGTAGATTTTTTTGTTGCATTTTTGCTCATATGCGTGCATATCATGTACAAGTATGCAAATATGGGTACATCCATGTGCAATTTAGGCCAGCATGCACGGTACACGTTTATGAATGTGCGTATTCAGGTGCTTCAATTCCTTGGGGTAACCCATTCGTTCCCTATTGGGCTCTGGTCGGGATAAAGTTCCGGTTCTTGAAGGTCAAAGAACATGTATTTCCGAATTCTCCGGGTGTAGCGCCACCAAACGATCCCTAAGTCCTGTCGGTGTCCCGTATGTCTGTCCTCGAAGGTGTTCAAGAACTTACATATCATCCAGCGGTCTACATTGCATTGAGGACATCGCAGGTGGACCATTCCATGTGTATTGATAGCGTCTGCAGTGTCTTCATCACGATCGCGTGTCCCATACTCCGAATCATAGAATTGAAGGCATAACGTGGCCACGATGTTGCAGGATTTTATACCTGTAGATAACAATGCTTGCAAGGTGATTAGCAGTTGAAGCGAAAGTCGTGCGAAACCCATAGCAAAAGTCGAAAATATATATATTGTGAGGATAAATGTGGAGCTATAATACCTGCAGATGGCAATGCTTTCAAGGTAAGTAGCAGATGTTTGAAGGTATGGTTGAAGGTGCGTATGTTAGAAGAAACAAGGGGAAATGAATCTTCAAGGGTCGGGCAAGAGCTTTTGTACCTGGTCGTGAGTGGACCGCGGGTCGTGCAAGAGTAGTGTACTTTTGGTCCAATCAAATTCGTATATCTCGCACATGCGGGATCACTTAGTCGCCGATTCCCGTATGGGCACATCCATGTGCAATTTAGGTCAGCATGCACGGTACACGTTTATGGATGTGCATATTCGGATGCTTAAATTCCCAGAAAACAAGTTGCAACTGAGATGGGTACTAGCATATGATACACAAATCTATATCATCATACAAATTTAATCTATATACACCAAATAATTGTCGAGGATGTCTAGGAGCACATAAATAAGGGTAAGTGTTGGTGTAGCTAGCAGAATAATACATCAGTGTAAGTATCTAATGTGAACTTGCAAATATAAAATAAAGACTGTACACAAGCGTATATGTTTCCTAACGGCAGTTGCACCACTTTCCATCATCATCATTCTCGGGAGAGGCACCGGAGATCAACTCGGGAATATAGTCCGTGGGAACCGGCATTGTCACTGGGGTTCTTATGTCAGCGACGCCTTGCTCGTCGGAGTATACATGCTCATCCAACAGTTGAAAATACCATGTTTCCCGCGTTTTGCGGATAAACCTCCACTTCGCGTAAGCGGGGTCATGTCTAGTCATGTCATATCTAGGATGCAGCGCAGGATCGACGAACAGTTCCTCGCGAATTAGAAACAAATTCCAGGATTGGCACACACGACATTTTTCGGATTCTATGTGCAGTCGTTCAAGCTGAACAGGTAAGTCTGCAGGGAAATGAGGTGCATTCATATTGGAGGTAGCGTGTTATGTAATCGCAAGCGCCACACTATAATACCTGCAGATGGCGATGCTTTCAAGGTAAGCAGCAGATGTTTGAAGGTATGGTTGAAGGTGCGTATGTTAGAAGAAACAGGGGGAAATGAATCTTCAAGGGTCGGGCAAGAGCTTTTGTACCTGGTCGTGAGTGGACCGCGGGTCGTGCAAGAGTAGTGTACTTTTGGTCCAATCAAATTCGTATATCTCGCACATGCGGGATCACTTAGTCGCCGATTTTTTAATCAAAGACAAAAACACAACCGAGGCAGAAAACCCCATACACAGGCACATCAGCATATCGGCAAGAAACACAAGCCATTGACGAATGAACATTATACACTTCTACCACATTGTTAACATATGTTTAAGTATACTATTCTTATCGAAAAGTAGTCGAAAATCTAACCCTCGGGAGGTTGCAATCCTAAGTCTTACTCGAAATCAAAGTGGAATCAAGATAACATTCTGACTCGTAGCCGCCGTGGTTTCGTTGACGGTAACGTTACGGCTGAACCTGTCGGAACTTGAACCGAAAGGCAAGGTCGTTTCGAAACACACATCGAAAATACCCCAACGTGCATTTGTTGCCTTCCGCATTCCTGCACATATAACATTCATTGTAGTTCCTCCACAACATTCGAACAGTCATACCATGAGGAAGATAGTCAAAATTCCTCATTCTCATTCTGGGGGCAGTAGGGCATGTTGCATACATGCCAAGAACATAGGCAACAATACATTCTCGCTTGGATGGCATGGTTGGATGAGGTGGCAGGTGAAGAAAGAAAAGTGCCAAGCTGAAAAGTGAGTTGTGAGGACAAGGTAGGTGCTTAAATATCTCAGTAGTGTGGCCGTCGTGATTTCAGTTGGCCAATCAAATGACCTCTTTCAGGTGGGTCGGATCGAAGGCCCGCATGTCACAAACATAGCATGTCACAACATTGGAAATGTGAAACGTCGATAACAATTTCATTCAAAATATGTTCGAATACAATCATATTTAACGGTGTTCCAACGATAAGTCAATTTGCTCAATGACAAAGCTATATGCTGTCGCTATATAGCATCAATTCATCCGACGGAACTTGACCCAAGAGCTAAGCTCCTCTCTGAACACACGACAAAAAAGGCTGAGTGAGCATTCCATGCCTTCGCCGTCGACGCATTGTGTATTGTAGTTCTGCCACAACGTTTGGATAGTCATACCCGGCGGAAGAAGAACTGTACTGCTGCATGGGTAAGACTCCCCGTGATTTTTGGCAAACTGGTCGATGTATGTGAAAACAGACTGCCGCTTGGATGGCATGACTATGGTAGAAGTAGAAGCAGGTGCGTCGCTGACGGGAAAAGGGGGCAAATGAGTAGTTTAGGCAAGAAATAGAGCTTATGATCTTGGAAAGTCTTGGACCTGCCGAATTATTAGCCTATCAGATACCCGGTACTAGTCCGCTCGGATCGAAGGACCTACAAGTACATATCTACTATTATTTTGCGACGAAGGCGTGTCTGCGAAGTCCATGATTACCCTGTCTGCATTGCCAATCATTCTATGAAAGCAACCTCTGAAGTATGCTTTTCGGGCACCTTAACTTGCAGATGCACATCATCAACCGACCAAACGGAGTGAGATGGTAAAATGGATAAGAATATACAAAATCTGGAGCGTGTAAGTTGGAGTGTACAAACCCCATTCTTGCTGTATACTTCTGAAAGTGAGGGGTTTTGAAAATTGTGGCGTCCCGCATTTCAATGCGCACCGAGGTAACGATTTGCCCGCCAGATATCTGCTGTCTCACGACGGGGCGACCCTTTGGCCGACCTGCAAAACATGCGACGCATTGGATTTCCCAAAAGGCTAGAAACTGCAGGTAGTCCCCATAGGACCAAGCACTCATGGAATTCCGTTCTGCTGGATGCCGCGTATCCCCCGGGTACTTAAACAAAGGTCGGCATCTTGCATATGGCTGTCCTAATATATGACCCCTTGCAAAACGACAGAAAAACTTATGCCGTGCGTAATCAGCTTTCCGACAAGTTTGGGGGCTTTGCAGTAATTCGCAAGATAGCAGCCGGTACACGTTGCAAGTTGTGAACGATCTTGAAGCCCGCAGTGCAGGCAAACTGGGTACAAAAATTTCATCCGTAAAGGCAGATTATCATGCACGCTTGCGTCATACATTTGAAATTGTATCTTATGGTCCTCTTCCATCGATTTCTTGAGCGCTAGTTCTGAGGGCGAGGACTCTTCAGGGAACCATAGTAACCAAATGTTTTTATCTGGATTTTCCTTCCGCAAAGTAGCAAGTATTGTCATTGGAATTGATTGAACTGAGATGGATGGGAATAAAGGTGCGTCGATGAAGTGTCGAGCGGGGAAATGATTTTGGAAGAGAGGGGAATAGGTTTTATACCTCAATGGTCGTCGTGGTACCGCTCAACTTCATTTAACCAATATAATCAGGCAATCACAATGAAAGCGGAGGCATGTCACCCGCTCCATAAAGGACATCGGTTCCACAACAACATATGTCGCCCATACCTTTGGAGAATATACTTTATTTACAATTGTCATATCAAGATATACCATACGTGTTTCATCAGCGTACTTCTGCACTGAGACAATAGGTTATTAAGACTATCAACAAATATTGACCTAGGTGCTAGCACCATGTCCCACCAGGGAATCATCAGCTTTACCGTCTACGTCTCTTGGCATCGGATTCCGGCTTTCCGCCTTGTGCCGCTTGCCGCTTAGGTATAGGCCCCGCCGCGGCGGCTGCCTGTTGCTTGGCGGCCTTGTCGGCTCGGCCTTCTCTTTCTTGGCGGCCTTGCGGCCTCGGCCTTCTCTTTCCTGGCGGCCTTCTCGGCTCGGCCTTCTGTTTCCTGGCGGCCTTCTCGGTCTCGGCCTTCTCTTTCTTGGCGGCCTTGACGGCCTCGGCCTGCTGCTGCTTGGCGGCCTTGTCGGCCTCGGCGGCCTCGGCCTGCTGTCTCTTGGCGGCCTTCTCGGCCTCGACCTCCTGCTGCTTGGCGGCCTTGGCGGCCTCGGCCTCCTGCTGCTTGGCGGCCTTTTCCGTTTCCCTCATTTCGACCGCCGTCTTCTTCCCCCGCTCCTTCTCGACTTTCTCTTGCTCTTTACGATGTGCCTCTCTCTGCCTTTTCACCTCGTCGTATTCCTGCTTGCTCAACACTTCGTCGGCCAAAGAAAAAAATCCATCAGGAAACCTAATGCGCTCTTTCGCTGAGTCGACCATACCTTGCTCCCTGCATCCAAGACACCAGCACTTGTTAAAACCGATATACAAAGTATTTTTTTCAAAAAAAAATGGATGTAGACATGAATGCTTACCTATCGAAAGCGACGGAACCCAATCCCAACATGTTGGCGGCTACCGAAGTGGTCCCCGAACCGCAGCACGCATCCAAGATGAAGTGATGTTCGTGATGAAGAGGTAACACCCCTCGTACGCAGATTTCCCCCTCGCTTCCCCCTCTAACTCAGGACCTCGCATATGGATATTGATGAGGTCGTGGATGAGCTTCAGCGGCTTCTGGTGTTTGTTAATTCTTTTACCCTCGGAGTTAATGGCGAATTTCGACGAGTGTACAGGGGCATATTCCCAGGTGTTGGTTCGGCAAGAAGCCACGAACTGCTTATCGACGACATCACTATCCGCATTCTCCTCCTCACCGAGAACTCTAATCAAGTTCTTCATCCAGGGAAGCCTTTTATGCACGGCTGGGTGCTTTTCGTCTGCGAGAGCAATCAGCGCTGCTTAGTCAGATTGCCCATGCTTAGACGCCAAAAGGCAATCACAGAATTGTACGTAACTTAACATCTACGGACCTGTAGGTGCTGCTTCCTTGACGTAGTAACACAAGACAAAGCACTCCATACGGTTGGCGTAGTTCCGTGGCGCAACGCCGGATTCCAAGGTCATCATGTTCGATCTGCTCAAAGGTTTCACCCAGAACATCTTTTCGGCGTTCCCGTGGCAAAACTGCTTGGCGGCTTCGAAGAACTCGTGGGGTTGTTGGAAGCCACAGAAACATCCCCCTACCCAATCATCACACGTGGTCAAATTGTTGAAGTTGTGTAGGAATTGCTTGAACTCTCCTGCTAAGAGAGGTTTCGGGAACCATTTCTTGTTCGAGTCCAGAGCATACTCGCAATCCATAATGAAACCGGTGAATGGAAGCCTGGGAAGAGTCGTGAAGGATTCAGGTGATGCGGGCTCCAGCAGAAAGTCCTTCTTGAAAACCAACTGCGGAATCTTGTGAGTGTAGAAGTAGTCATCATCGTCGACTTGCTGGCCCTCAGGAACGTTTGACAATATTCGATAACTCTCACCTGTGTGCAATGTAAACGATTAGTAATTACATAGCTACGGTGCACAAATGGAATATGAAACCGAGATACGCACCTGGAAGATCCTTTAGGATGTTTTCCGCAGTCGATGCTGTCGTCGACCTGATTTTCAGCAACATCCTGCTCTCGATATTATTCCAGTAGAACTTTATATCCTTCGGAATGTTTTTGATCAGTTTCTCTATCTTCTCCTCGTGCCGCTGTTTTTCTTTTGCAGGCCGTTGTTCAAATTGAAATTTCCGGTTCTCCTGCTCGTTCTTGCAGGAGACCTTAGGGGGCACCACTCCCGCCTGGTACAGTTGTAAACAAACCCCGTTGTTAATTGAACGCGCAAGCCGATATGGAAAAAATCAGATATCGTGAAGGACGACCAGAGGGCGCAACTTAGGTAAATTACCTTCAGTAATGTACGTATTTCTCTCTCATCCCCAGCCCCTGGGAAATATTCGCAAAACTTCTCCCAGTCTTGTTCTGGGTTGGGAAACGTAAAGGTGTCAAGCTTCTTTTGCAGCGCAATGATTTCTGCATCCAGCTCACCGTAGGTCATCTTACGAGCCCAGAACTTCGACTCGGGAGCACCGGGATCCACGACAGCATCCACTGGTTTCCTTTCCTTAGGTATGGGATACCCATCTTCATCTAGGTAAGGAATGAAGCAGGGTGCATCTATGTCGTATATGTCGTTTTCGAACCCTCCCGGTTGTGTTTGCAGAAAGAGCTGCATAGAATGCCGGTTTTTCTTGAGAAAGCTCAGTTGCCGGTAGGCCGGTGTCGATTCCAAGGAGGTTGTTATGTTGAATCGTTTATGAGCCTCTGAGGCAAGCAGCATTAGGTTCTCTCGAACATTGTTGAGAGTCTTGATCTCGGCGATACGGTTGATCATATATTTGACCGTGTACTTCCGTTCGATGACGGCTTCGTCGACGAGGTCAGTGATCTCACGTAAGTGTCCTTCGGTCAAGGGGGCCCAGCTTTCATAGAACCCCTTCGGCAGATCATGGTAGACGATCGGCTTTCCGGCTGTGGGGTCCCATTTAGGTTGCTTGGTCGTTGGTGCGTTGAGGTCAGTTGTGCCGGTCGACATACCGATTGAACGTTTACGCTTATTGCGAGATGACCCAACCGTGGCCAAGGTCGTCTCCGTGGCGTCTTCATTGTCCGGGTCAACTCCCTCTAGCAAACCTTCATTGTGGGCCTTCATCACTGAAAGCGGAAACATGAAATACCAAATCGTCAGTTAGCTACTGCAAAAACACCTAAGAGCAAATAAGAATAATGTCGGGACGGAATTCACAAAAAATGGCAGCACCTCTCTGAAGTTGTTTGAACAACTGGTACGATTGCACCGAGATAGCCCAAGCAGCCCAATGCGTGTTCTTC